>BKCP01006382.1:313734-329293 GCA_008636005.1 Striga asiatica
CTGGCTATCAGCTCGACCGAGCTCCGAGTCTCAGCAGGGGGAGGATGGGCCGACTCATCCCCTTTCGGGGGAGCGGTGGCGGCGGTAGCCCTCAATTCCGAAGATCGGACCGGGCTAGGTGCGCGCTCGGTCGAAGGACCGGCATCGCGTGCACTATCATCGGATAGATGGATGGACTCTCTCCTGGTCGTGCCGTCCGGCTGATCCATGTCGTCTCCAAGGAGGTCATCGTCATCCAGAAGCGTAAGATCAGTAATCTTAGGAGGCCTGCTGGAGGAAGGAACAGACTCCTTCTCTGCCTCAGGGGAAAGAATAGCAAAGTAAGAATGGTTGGCCTTGAAGGCCGTCTGTAGGGTCTGTCTAGGGAGAAAGCCCGTGGACTTGGGCTTGGGACCCACTAAGGCCAACTGCTTAGGCTGGGTAGGATGAGCATCCTTCCCAGTTTGGGCAGTATCAACAATCACAGCCTTGCCCTTATCCTTAGACCCCTTCGGGGTCTCGGGCTCGCGGAGAGGGCTTTTGCCCTTTCCCTTCGAGTCCCTCCGGCTGGTGGAGGGTCCCCGCTGAGTCGCGCGGTGGCGCTGCGGGATAGCGGGCCGTGGCTTATTGCCACTGATGTAGCAATCAGCCGCAACATGACCCACGTGGCTGCACGAGGTGCAGAACGCGGGGATCTTCTCATAGATCACCCGCTGAACCAGAGACTCCAAGCCCTGTTCAATCTCAATCTCATGAACAAGCTCAGCTCTCAGATCTATCTCGACGCAAAAACGCGCCACGTTAGCCCTCGTCTGGAGGGCCGTTGGGGCGTCAATACGAATCGGCTGCCCAATACACTTAGCTAGTGTAGTGATGGCAGCACGGTCATAAAGATGGGGTGGGAGGCCGGGAAGGCGGCACCACACGGGGACGACCGGCGCCTCCGTCTTCGGGTTAAACCCGGCATAATATTTGAACACCCTAGCTGGGCATCCACACAAATGGATGGAGGTCTTAAGCCAGACCTCGTTATAGTCCTCGGGCAGGTGAAAAGACACTAGAAGGTGGTTAAAATTATACCACTTCGAAGACACTCTACCCTTAAAACCCAATTTGCCTAATCCAGCAGATATATCTCGAGGTGCAGGGATAGCATATGAGAACTTAAAAACCAGGGTGTTAGCTAATTTACCTGCAAGGGCAACAGATTCGGCTTCGGTGTAGTGGGCCTTCACTTTGTTCCCCTCCGAGCGGATAATGGTCCCGCAAGCATGTTCGTAATTCCCGTCAAAGGTGAAATCCTTCGGTGTTGGTCGCGGTTTGCTCGAACCGGCCTCTCTTTTACCCGTGATGGCCTCGCGGAAAGATATCGGTCCATTGGAGGTACCCGTCGTCGATGGCCCTATCGGGGAAGGTCCGGAGATATGGGCCGCCATCGCGGTGTTTTGGCCCACATCCACAACATCATCTTTTTTCATATGCGTAATGTCTAGTGCAGAATTTCCGGCAGCCGGAATTGCAGCTCCGGTAGGTTGATTGGACTGAGGAGATGTGCTTGGACGGGGCCCGAGAATTCCGGCAAATGGCGCGTGGATGTTCCCGGATTTGTTGTCGGTGTATTTGGAACTCACGGTGGTAACTCCGGTGATGTTGCCGGCGCCGGCGCCGGTGCCGGCCGGTGGGTGTCCGGCGGTTGCTGGCTGTGAGCTGTCGGCAGCAGGCTGAGGGATGTCGGGTATGGGTTGGTTAATGGCGGCCTGTGGAGGTGACAAAGAAGTGGGCTGAATGAGAACGGGTCCAAACCCGTTGGATTGTGGTGTGAGATGATAGGTGAGGGTTGTCTTTGGCCCAAACGGAGGATGGGCCTGGGATTGAGAAGGAAGAGAAAAAGGATGTTGGGCTTTGAGTTGAGGTGAAATGGGCTTCTGAGCTGGCCCAGGCTTAATGAGCTGAGGGTTTGGTCGAACCATTCGTTCGCCTCCATGTGTGCAGTTCAGAGAAGGAGAAGAAGCCGATAACGGCAGAGAGCCAACTGGTACCTGACTGCAAATCGTTTTTCCGATCAAGAGCGGAGCTGAGGTTGATCGAGGGATGGCCGGACAGTAGCCTTTAATCTCTTTGCCGGAGGAGTCATCTCTTGAGATTTTTCGGTCGGGATTATCCAAATTTATGGGGCCAAGGGAGTTGTTGTTTGCGGTGTCCGAGCTCGAATCCCTAGCCAGCAGGGTCGCGAGAAGTTCCGTTGACTGGATGGCGTCGGAACCGACCGGGTCTTTTGTTCGCAGATTAGGGTCACGAGAAGCTCCGCTCGAGATTTTTGATATCTCATCTTCCTTGCGTGAATATTTGCCCATGAGCTGCACGAGATCTTGTTGGAATTCCGGGAGTTGAAGTAGTTTAGCATAGTCCGGCGAAGGAGCTGCCGGAGTTTGGGGGGGAGGTGGTTTGCTTAACGGTGAAGGAGCGGTTGGAGTTATCATTGCTGTGGGCGGTTGAAAACACCCGACGGCCAAAAGGCCGGTGAGGCCGCCGGCGGCAGCGGCCGGAGGGACGACTAGTCGAGACTGGTGGTTGATGGTGGAGGGAGGTGGTGGTTGGTGGCGGCGAAGGGTGGGAAATGTTTTAGAGAGAGAAAGCTAGAGAGAAGGGAGAGCATTTGTCTTTTTTGTTTTCTGATGCTGCTAGGTTAGATATATGTAGTTGCTAGGGTACTTGTCTGTAGTTGCTAAGTTAGTTATCAGAAGTTGCTAGGTTAGTTATCACTTGTTGATACGTTGTTTGTTTTATTTCTGATGCTGGTAGGTTAGATATATGTAGTTGCTAGGTTACTTGTCTGTTGTTGCTAGGTTAGATATCTTTTAGTGCTAGGTTAGGTATTTGTATAACATATTTGATTAGCTTAGTTATATTTGATTTATTATTTCATAACATATTTTTTTTCATTTGTTTCTAGAATTACAGTGTTCCGATCGCTGGGGAGAAATGGGATTTGAAGGCCAAAGGCTCTTTATTCATTGAGAGTTTGGATAATGATTTTAGAAAATCAAAATCTCATTATAAACATGAAGATGTTGATATGGTAATTTTCATTTTAAATTGAAATTGGTTAGTTTATTTATTTACTAACATGCTAATATTATATAACTTTTTTTATCAGATGTTCTTTCCTGTGTGCAAGAGTGAGCACTTGTATGTGGTCTGTTTTGATTTGAAAGCATTTGTCATTCACATATTGGACAATTCTACTGTTGGTGGCCTTACATGTAGAAAATATGATTATCAACATTTGAATCTGGTAATAATCTCTAATCTTTTTAAATTAATTTTAGAACAAAGCACATACAGTGAATATTACATCATGCAATGTTAATACAATTTTAATAATTATTTTTTTTTTCAGAGAAAACTACTTGTTGAATATTTGAAATTCAACCAAATGCCTGCATGTGCATCATCTGTTTTCAAATTGAAGCCAGTCAGAATTGATATGCCATGGAGAGATGAGAACAATAAAGTAGACTGTGGAGTGTTCGTCATGCGTCATATGGAAACATATTTTGGAGGTGGCGTTAAAAATTGGAACTCTAGTCTTCTAAAGGATAATCCTGAGCAGTTGAAACAAATGCGTATTAAATACTGCTAGGAAATTGTCCTAAATGAATTCAATGAGCTGAAATCAGAAAATGAAAAGAAGGCAGATGTGTTTGTAGGAAACAAGAAGCCTGCCAAAAGGGCGAAGACTGTCCAATTCAAAGACAATTGACTTGTAGTTTGATTTTAGTGACAATATTGTTTTTTTTATATGAATAGTATTTTGATGTAAATATTGTTTTTTGATGCAAAATTAGTTTTATTTTTATGCAAGATTAGTTTTCTGAATTTGCAAGGTTAATATTCTGTAGTTGCTGGTTTATCTCTATCCATGTGCTAGGTTAGTTGTCCGATGTTGCAAGGTTACTTGTCTGTAATTGCTAGGTTAGATACATTTTAGTTGCATGGTTAGATATATCCAGTTCCAAGGTTATGCAGTCGCTAGCTTAGTTATCTGAAGTTTCTAGGTTAGTTGTCTTATGTTGCTAGGGTAGTTGTCTAATGTTGCTAGGTTAGTTCTCTGATGCTGTTAGGTTAGTTGTTTTTATGTTGCTAGGTTTGTTGTCTGAAGTTGCAATGTTAGTTCTAGCATGTTGCAGGGATAGTTTTTTGTTATTGCTAGGTTAGTTCTATCTTGTTGCTAGGTTAGTTCTCCAGTGCTGCTATGTTAGATATATCAAGTTGCTAGGTTAGAATAACTAACAAACAATCCTAAAAAAAGACAAAAAGATATCAAAAGACATTAAATAATAACTAAAACACATCAAATAAGTTTTATAGCAAAACAATTCCATCAGAACATGGTTCCAAAGACATCAAATAAGTTTTTCACAAACACTTCCATCAGATCAGAGAACAAAAGACACAACAGATCACACTCCATTCATCTTAATTCTAAATTTGATCATGTCTACATCAGGCACAAGGAAGAAAGTGCATGTTGTCCCTTCTAAGATTGCATTTTGTTCAAACAATTGTCGAGCATCGGCATTTTGCATAGTTTTCCTTCCATCATCTCCCTGAGTGATGTTTACCCTGTAAACTCTTTCTCCTACTTTGATACAGGCGCGATGGTAGTGATAAAATTTGCCTTCGATATGTTCCCTCCAGAAAGGCACTGGTATGGGCTACAAGAATAAAGCAATTTATATGTATTATATGTATATAAATACAAACAAGTTAATTATGCAGCCAGATGAAATTTATGAAACTTACCAAACGGACACGTTCAACATGTGTGGGCTTAATCTTGACGTTGAAAGTATGTTGTGGCAGCCGACTACAACAGTTGTGTTCAAGGATTCTAATTTCATAGTCTAAGTTGTTGGTTTGTCGGAAGAGCAATTTGGAACCAAGTTCAACGTCCTCTGTAACAATGTACTCACGCCAACCGTCTACAATTGTTGGGCAGCCATCAATCCTTTTTATCACAGTCTCATACGTGCGTTCTTCTAATGTATGTAAAATGCATCTCTGGGACAGATTCTCATCAGGGAAAAAGTCGTGCGTTGATGGTGGAAAGGGCTGGAACATCACAAATATTTTCTTCTTTCAGTTAAACTGTGCTTTTTATATGTAACAGTGTACTATTAAAAGAATAATTAAGACAAAGAACTTTACCATAGTGTGGAGAACACTGGGCAAAACACGCTTAGACGACCATGGCAGTAAGTATTCTTTACTGTCATTCATTTCATCCATAGTGGGGTGATCCATATTCTGTAGTATGTTATTGAGATGCAGTCCAATATTCATAGAGAATAGGGTTATGAAGATGTTAAATTAACATAGAAGAAGCATATATAACCAAACATATTATACAATAGTTAATACATAGAACATGGTAAGGATTAAGAGAAAATTAACAGAGATTATAATTCTTATTATAAAGATTTTAATACATAGAAATTGTAGAAGATTTTCACCTACAGCTTTGTGACGTAGTCTTCTTTGGTAGGGCGGCACAAAAGTATTTAGCCTTTGACAATGCACTGTAACTCTAATTTTTGTCCACTTTATATGAAGTCTGCCATTACTGAGCAATAACTACCCGACTTAAATACCCGCCTTTTTATATGATATAAATATTGCTAGGTTAGTTGTCTATTGTTGCTAGGTTAGTTTTCCGATGCTGCTAGGTAATTTGTCTTTTGCTGCTAGGTTAGTTGTTTATTGTTGCTAGGTTAGTTGACTTAAGTTGCAAGTTTATTTATTTCTTGCAGGTCGGCTAGTTTTCTTAAGTTGTTAGGTTATTACTTTCTTGCTGCTAGGTTAGTTGCTTTTTGTAGCTAGATTATTTCTTCCTTCCCGCCAGGATAGTTGTCTATTGTTGCTAGGTTAGTTCTCTGTTGTTGCTAGGTTTGTTGTCTGAAGTTGCAATGTTAATTCTAGCATGTTATAGGGATAATTTTAATTCTTATTATAAAGATTCAAGGTAGAAATTGTAGAAGATTTTCACCTTCAACTTTGTGATGTAGTCTTCTTGGGTAAGGCAGGCGGCAGGAAAGTTTTAGCCTTTGACCCATATCTACCCGACTTAAAAATTGTTGATAGGTTACTTGTCTGTTACTGCTAGGTTAGTTGTCTCTTGTTCCTAGGTTAGTTGTCTCTTGTTGCTAGGTTAGTTTTGTTATGTTGCTAGGGTAGTTGTCCGATGTTGCTAGGTTAGTTGTCTGTAGTTGTCAGGTTTGTTGTCTGAAGCTGCAAGGTTAGTTCTGGCATGTTGCAGGGATAGTTTTTTGTTGTTGCTAGGTTAGTTCTATCTTGTTGCTAGGTTAGTTATCTGGTGCTGCTATGTTGGATATATCTAGTTGCTAACAAACACTTCTAACAAAAAGACCAAAAGATATCAAAAGACATTAAATCATAACTAAAAATGCATTAAATAAGTTTTATAACAAAACACTTCAATCAGACCATGGTTCAAAAGACATCAAATAAGTTTTTAACAAACACTTCCATCAGATCAGAGAACAAAAGACACAACAGATCACACTCACTATATCTTAGTTCTAAATTTGATCATGTCTACATCAGACACAAGGAAGAAAGTGCAGGTTGTCCCTTCTAAGATTGCATTTTCTTCAAAAAGTTGTCGAGCGTCGCCATTCTGCATAGTTTTTCTTCCATCATCTCTGTGAGCGATGTTTAACCTATAAACTTGTTCTCCTACTTTTATAGATGCGCGGTGGTAGTGAGAAAATTTGCCTTCGATATGTTCCCTCCAGAAAGGCATTGGTATGGGCTACAAGAATAAAGTAATTTACATGTATTATATGTATTTAAATACAAACAAGTTAATTATGCAGCCAGATGAAATTTATTAAACTTACCAAACGGACACGTTCAACATGTGTGGGCTTAATCTTGACATTGAAAGTATGTTGTGGCAGCCGAGTACAATCGTTGCGGTCAACGATTGTGATTTCATAGTCTAAGTTGCTGGTTGGACGGAAGATCAATAAGAAACCAAGCTCAATGTCCTCTGTAACAATGAACTGACGCCAACCGTCTACAATTGTTGGGCAGCCATTATTCTTTCTTATCACAGTCTCGTACGTGCGTCCTTCTGTTGTTTGTATAATGCATCTCTGGGACATATTCTCATCAGGGAAATAGTCGTGCGTGGATGGTGGAAAGGGCTGCAACATCACAACATATTTTCTTTTTTTCAGTTAAACTGTGCTTTTTATATGTAACAGTGCACTATTAAAAGAAGAATTAAAACAAAGAGCTTTACCATATAGTGGAGAACCCTGGGCACAACAGGCTTATAGAAGCATGGCAGTAAGTATTCGTTACCGTCATCCAAGTCATCCCAGTCATCCATATTCTGTAGTATGTTATTGAGATGCAGTTCAATATTCAGAGAGAATAGGGTTATGAAGATGTTAAATTAACATAAACGAAGCATATATAATCAAACGTATTATGCAATAGTTAATACATAGAACATGGTGATGATTAAGAGAAAAGTAACAGAGGTTTTAATTCTTATTATAAATATTGAAGGTAGAAATTGTAGAAGATTTTCACCTTCAACTTTGTGATGTATTCTTCTTGGGTAAGGCGGGCGGCAGGAAAGTTTTTAGCTTTTGACAATGCAGTACAGTATAACCCTAATTTTTGTCCACTTTCTATGAAGTCTGCCATTATTGACCCATTACAAGAGGACTCGAATCTACACTTTGATTCTTTTTGCGACTACCCGACATAAATACACTACTTTTCATATGATTTAAATATTGTTGTATATTTATTCTTTATACTTGCATAGTTGGTTGTCTATTGTTAGTTGCCATTATTGACCCATAACTACCCGACTTAAACATTGTTGCTAGGTTAGTTGTCGGATGTTGCTAGGTTAGTTTTCTAAGGATGCTAGGTTAGTTGTCTGATGCTGCTAGGTTAGTTATTTATTGTTGCTAGGTTAGTTGTCTTATGTTGCTAGAGTAGTTGTCCGATGTTGCTAAGTTAGTTGTCTGACGTTGCTAGGTTAGTTGTCTGTAGTTGCCAGGTTTGTTGAGTGAAGCTGCAAGTTTAGTTCTAGCATGCTGCAGGGATAGTTTTTTGTTGTTGATAGGTTAGTTTTATCTTGTTGCTAGGTTAGTTCTCTGGTGCTGCTATGTTAGATATATCTAGTTGCTAGGTTAGAATAACTAACAAACACTTGTAACAAAAAGACCAAAAGATATCAAAAGACATTAAATAATAACTAAAAATGCATCAAAAAAGTTTTATAGAAAAACACTTCCATCAGATTATCGTACTAAATTGTCGAGCAAAATACATCAGATCAAATAAATTTTTAAAAAACACTTCCAACACATCAGAGAACAAAATACCCAACAAATCACACTCACTACATCTTAATTCTAAATTTCATCATGTCTACATCATCTTGCACAAGGAAGAAAGTGCAGGTTGTCCCTTCTAAAATTGCATTTTCTTCAAACAATTGTCGAGCGTCGCCATTCTGCATAGTTTTCCTTCCATCATCTCCCTGAGTGATGTTTACCCTGTAAACTCGTTCTTCTAATTTTATAGATGCGCATTGGTAGTGAGAAAATTTTCCTCTGATATGTTCCCTCCAGAAAGGCATTGGTATGGGCTACAAGAATAAAGTAATTTGTATGTATATGTATTTAAATACAAACAAGTTAATTATGCCGCCAGATGAAATTTATTAAACTTACCAAATGGAAACGTTCAACGTGTGTGGGCTTAATCTTGACATTGAAATTATATTGTGGCGGCCGACTGCAATTTTTGCCCTCAACGATTTTTTAATTTCATAGTCTAAGTTGCTGGTTGGTCTGAAGAGCAATAAGGAACCATATTCAACATCCTCTGTAACAATGTACTCGTGCCAACCGTCTACAATTGTTGGCCAGCCATCAACCCTTTTTATCACAGTCTCATATGTGCGTCCTTCTATTGTATGTATAATGCATCTCTGGGACAGATCCTCATCATGGAAATAGTCGTGCGTGGGTGGCGGAAAGGGCTGGAACATCACATCATATTTTCTTTTTTCTGTTAAACCTTGCTTTTATATGTAACAGTGCACTATTAAAAGAATAATTAAAACAAAGAACTTTACCATAGTGTGGAGAACCTTGGTCAAAACAGTCTTAAAGAAAGATGGCAGTAAGTATTCGCTATCGTCGTTCATGAGATCCATATTCTGTAGTATGTGTTTGTACTATTTTTGTTACGTTTTTCGTTATTGTTTTGTAATTCTTTTTCCCCTGTTTTAAGTCTTTTTGTTAGTTTTTAGTTAGTTTTGTGTTTTATTATGTATTTTGTTCCATTTCGGTTTTCTTTGTGTTTTCGTGTGTTTTTCCGATTTTTCTTCGTTTTTGGTATGCAGGTCGAAAGTCTCGTGAGGAGTCGATTATAGACTGGGTAATCATGGTGGACTTATTGGCTACATATAGAAAAAACCGGAATTTGATTTCGAGTTCGGATGAATCCGGACGGAACCAAAATGCAAAGCCGCGCAAGTTACCGACCCTTTTAAAAGTTGGAAATTCCACAAAATTTGTATCCTGGGCAAAAGTGTGGTTTTAAAGCATAATTGGATAGAGGGGTTTGTTAGCTAAGCGTAGGAAAAAACGAAACTCAATTCCGAGTTCAGACGAGCCAAAACGAGCCAAAAACGTAAAGCCGCGCAGTGCAGTCGCGAGAAGGCCGCGAGTTGGCAACGATTTTTCTCACTTTTCTTCACTTTTCTTCCTTTTTCTCCTTGGTAGATGATGGTTGTTGATGATAGTGTTGACAATGGTTGATAGTGTTGATATTGGTATGCTACTTATCATCTATAAATACCCACTTCATTCATCATCCAAACCATCTCCTAAAAATCCAAATTAATCACAATCCAAATTTATCACAATCCTTTAATCCTTCCATTACTTTCACTTAGTGTGTTTCTAGATTAGTTCTTGTGTTGAATTTTGGAGGTGTTCTCCAAGGCTTGTACTTGTTCCGGTTTGGCGTGTATTTATTCTCAATTTGACGTTTGTATCAACTTTATTCATCAACTTGGATTACATGTAAGTTTTCTTTCTTGAAATTATAATTTGCAATGAATATTATGTTGAGTTTATTTCTTATATGAATAGCTAAATCATTAGCTAGGGGTAGGGAATAATTATTCCGGTTTAAGCTCGTTTATACGCATGTTGATAATTCCATCTTGACGAGTTGTTTTAATCATGAATTAATAAATTAAACTTGGTAAATCTTTATAACCTAAGAGTGACATTTAGGTTAATTTTATGATATAATCAAAGAGTGACACTTTGATTTGTGCTTGATATTGATTTATTAAGTTAAAGTTTGTTAATTTTGTGAATTACAATTTGTAGAACCGAGAGGGGAGGAGTTGTAAAAAAATAATCTATTTCATAACCGAAAGGGGAGAAATTGATAGAACTTGGCTCGTTTAGAATAGACATGTTCGGAGACGTATTGTCTATGTGTTAATTGTTTCGTTAATTTGCTCGTTTATGTTTTTCCATATATTACGAGAGTTAGTATGGTTGAACTGCTAAATGAGTTAGTTAGTTGAACTACTTAACCGAGTTATTGATTGTCGTTGAATGAGTGTAAAACCGGAAGTGATTTATTCCCGATTCCCTAGCTTCTTTATTATTGTCTTGTTTATATTTTTAGGTAGATTATTATTGTTATTTCTTAGTTGATATTTTAGTTAATTATTATTCAATCCATTTTGATTAGAGTGTTTAGGATTTATTTTCATTATTTTCCGTAATCGACGTATAAGTTAATCGACATCAATATTAAATTCCGAACAGTCTTCCTCGAGAGATCGACCAGGGAAGCGAATCATTTGATTTGGTGCTCGGTAAAAACAAAATAATTTGTACACAACAAATTTGGCGCCGTTGCCGGGGAGGACGAGTAGGATATTTAGTTGCCGATGCAGAAGAAGAAGAAGATGATGAGCTCCACCAAACCGTTGATATCTCAGAGGAGGAAATCCATGGGTTTGATTCTCAAGTCACCCCTCCCTCCTCCAAGTTGGAGTATTCTTCTCCGAAGCCGTTGCACTGTGATACAAAGTGGGTAGGATCTAGTTCGATTTGCTCCACAGATAAGCTTATACTTCCGGAGGTTGACAACATAGCTCGAGTGAGAAAAGCTCTGTGTCAAGAATTGAGGATTGCTCGTACCTATACTCGACTAGAGAAAATGGAGTTTGAATGCACTCGGTTGGTGGTGAAGCTTGATGACATCAAGCGCGATCAGTCCGTCAAGATTGAAAGCAAAATCCACATGTGTCATTTCATTACCATCCTTGGTGTTTACGCTCGGTTCCACAAGAACATTGCCACCCGAACCCACCAGGTCTGCGGTCATGCTACCCTTCCCATGCTGCCGCTTCTCGAGAATACGAAGGTGTGGCACGACCGTCACTTTTTCTTGGACCCCGGCTGAGTTGTACAGGTTTCGTCAAGCTAATGACGTTAAACAAGCGCTTCTTGGGAGCCAACCCAAGTGATTTATTGCTTTCTTGTGTGTTTCGTTGATTTTTATTTTATTTTATTTTTTATAATGGGAGTTTTGGAGTTTTGTGATTTTCTTGCAAGGAGCGAGCTTGCAGGTTACGGCATAGACTGAGCTGAACGCACAGGTTGAGCATGAGCGAATATTTCATATGGGAAGACTTACTCGACTTGATACATTTTCGGTTTGCACACACTTTTCTTTTATTTATTTTTCTCTTATTTGTGTTCTTGTGTGTTTAATTTTTTAGTTTATGTTTGTCGCATGAGTGCTTGTGTGATTGTGTGTTCTTTCCTATGTTTTTTGGTCAAGCAATGAGGACATTGTTTTGTTTTAAGTGTGGGGGAGTAATCTCATAATTATGCATGTTTAGGCGTCATTTTAGGTGTGTGTTTGTGTCGATTTCCCTATATGAAGCTTAATGTTTGTTTCAAGTCAAAATGACTAAGTGGTTAGTTTGGATTGTCGTTTGGTTTCATTGATAATTCTCATGCTCGATGTACTTGATGAATTTGACGGTTTCCTTAAAATTAAATGAAGATTTGTTGACATTGGAAACCACAATTGTGTTCGAAAAAAAAAAAATTGTTTTGTCCCTTGTTTATTCTCGATTGGTGATCTTGAAACAATCTTGTCTTATGTTCGATTATTGTTAACGTGTTATGCTATACACTTGTGTTACGTCTTGATTGAATGATGTATCCTTGTGTTACCATCCCTTTAAAAAAAAAATGTGAATAAGATGTGAGTTCGCAAGGAAGTACGAATTAGGCTCCTATTGTTTCGGTCCATTTTATGGAATGAGATAATGAGCCCGAGAAACCGGTCTAGAAAACTCGAGGAAAACACTCGAGGCTAAACCTAGATAATAATCATTCGGAAACCTTGTTTGGAAAAATGTAGCTCACGGAAAAAAAATAAAAAATAAAAAATAAAAAAATAAAAAAATAAAATGAGCTCGTGAGAGTTGAAAGGATTAGACTCCGCTTGATCTGAATAATCTCACTCGAGATAGATATGGTCAATGAGTATGGGAAACCGGCCTAGGACACTCGGGGACAAACTCTGAGGGTAAACCTAGGTAATTATTGTCCTAACGACTCTCATTTGGAAAAAACGACTCATTAAGATGAAATAATAAAAAGAGGGAATTGGACTTTTGGGTTGGTTTTTATTGTTTCCTACATATTGAGTAAACCATTTATAGTTTTTTGCACGTGTATTTGTAAAAAGGAAGTTTGAATTAAGTAAATCATTTGTAGAATAACTTGGGACGAGTTTTTGTTTCGTTTGAACTCATTTTGTGGGGACCGTGTTTTTAAATTTGAGTTGAGTTTTATGGATAACCGGAGGAAGACGAGAGTTTCATTTTGCATGATTATTAACTTTGGAGTTTTCGATATTTCTTCTCGAATTGCTTGTTGTTTTGTTTGCTTGAGGACAAGCAAAGAGTTAAGTGTGGGGGAGTTGTTTGTACTATTTTTGTTACGTTCTTCGTTATTGTTTTGTAATTCTTTTTCCCCTGTTTTAAGTCTTTTTGTTAGTTTTTAGTTAGTTTTGTGTTTTATTATGTATTTTGTTCCATTTTGGTTTTCTTTGTGTTTTTTCGGTTTTTCTTCGTTTTTTGGTATGCAGGTCGAAAGTCTCGTGAGGAGTCGATTATAGACCGAATAATCATGGTGGACTTATTGGCTACACATAGGAAAAACCGAAATTTGATTTCAAGTTCGGATGAATTCGGACGGAACCAAAATGCAAAGCCGCGCAAGTTACCGACCCTTTTAAAAGTTGGAAATTCCACAAAATTTGTATCCTGGGCAAAAGTGTAGTTTTAAAGCATAATTGGATAGAGGGGTTTGTTAGCTAAGCGTAGGAAAAAACGGAACTCAATTCCGAGTTCGGACGAGCCAAAACGAGCCAAAAACGTAAAGCCGCGCAGTGTAGTCGCGAGAAGGCCGCGAGTTGGCAACGATTTTTCTCACTTTTCTTCACTTTTCTCCCTTTTTCTCCTTGGTAGATGATGGTTGTTGATGATAGTGTTGACAATGGTTGATAGTGTTGATATTGGTATGCTACTTATCATCTATAAATACCCACTTCATTCATCATCCAAACCATCTCCTAAAAATCTAAATTAATCACAATCCAAATTTATCACAATCCTTTAATCCTTCCATTACTTTCACTTAGTGTGTTTCTAGACTAGTTCTTGTGTTGAATTTTGGAGGTGTTCTCCAAGGCTTGTACTTGTTCCGGTTTGGCGTGTATTTATTCTCAATTTGGCGTTTGTATCAACTTTATTCATCAACTTGGATTACATGTAAGTTTTCTTTCTTGAAATTATAATTTGCAATGAATATTATGTTGAGTTTATTTTTGATATGAATAGCTAAATCATTAGTAGGGGTAGGGAATAATTATTCCGGTTTAAGCTCGTTTATACGCATGTTGATAATTCCATCTTGACGAGTTGTTTTAATCATGAATTAATAAATTAAACTTGGTAAATCTTTATAACCTAAGAGTGACATTTAGGTTAATTTTATGATATAATCAAAGAGTGACACTTTGATTTGTGCTTGATATTGATTTATTAAGTTAAAGTTTGTTAATTTTGTGAATTACAATTTGTAGAACCGAGAGGGGAGGAGTTGTAAAAAAATAATCTATTTCATAACCGAAAGGGGAGAAATTGATAGAACTTGGCTCGTTTAGAATAGACATGTTCGGAGACGTATTGTCTATGTGTTAATTGTTTCGTTAATTTGCTCATTTATGTTTTCCCATATATTACGAGAGTTAGTATGGTTGAACTGCTAAATGAGTTAGTTAGTTGAACTACTTAACCGAGTTATTGATTGTCGTTGAATGAGTGTAAAACCGGAAGTGATTTATTCCCGATTCCATAGCTTCTTTATTATTGTATTGTTTATATTTTTAGGTAGATTATTATTGTTATTTCTTAGTTGATATTTTAGTTAATTATTATTCAATCCATTTTGATTAGAGTGTTTAGGATTTATTTTCATTATTTTCCGTAATCGACGTATAAGTTAATCGACATCAATATTAAATTTCGAACAGTCTTCCTCGAGAGATCGACCCGGGAAACGAATCATTTGATTCGGTGCTCGGTAAAAAGAAAATAATTTGTACACAACAGTATGTTATTGAGATGCAGTCCAATATTCAGAGATAATAGGGTTATGAAGATAAAATTAACATAAAAAGAAGCATATATAATCAAACATATTATGCAATAGTTAATACATAGAACATGGTGAGGATTAAGAGAAAATTAACAGAGATTTCACCTTCAACTTTGTGATGTCTTCTTTGGTAGAGCGGCAGAAAAGTATTAGCCTTTAACAATGAAGTGTAACCCTAATTTTTGTCCACTTTATATGAAGTCTGCCATTATTGACCCATAACTATCCATATTAATACACGACTTTTTTATATGACTTAAATATTGTTGCTAGGTTAGTTGTCTGTTTTAGCTAGGTTAATTGTCTGTTGATGCTAGGTTAGTTGTCTAACGCTGTTAGGTTAGTTGCTTGTTGTTGCTAGTTTATATATTTCTTGCTGGTAGGTTAGATATCGTAAGTTGCTAGGTTATTACTTCCATGCTGCTAGTTTAGTTGTTTTTTGTTGCTGGGTTATTTCTTTCTTCCCGCTAGGTTAGATTTGTGTTGTTGCAAGGTTAGTTGTCTAATGCTGCTAGGTTAGTTGTATGTTGTTTCTAGTTTATTTATTCCATGCTGCTAGGTTAGTTGTTGTAAGTTGCATGGTTATTACTTTCTTGTTGCTAGGTTAGTTGCTTTTTTTTTTGCTAGGTTATTTCTTTCTTCCCGCTAGGTTAGTTGTCTATTTGTTGCTAGGTTAGTTGTATGTTGTTGCTAGTTTATTTATTCCATGCTGCTAGGTTAGTTGTTGTAAGTTGCTTGGTTATTAC
>BKCP01006382.1:342478-358232 GCA_008636005.1 Striga asiatica
AAAAAAAATCAAGATTAATTGATTAGTATGCAATTTAAAGAATATTTTTAGCGTTCAATATATATATATATATATATTAACATGATTGAATTTTTGGATTAGAATATATATATTTAAAATGATTTTATTATTAAAAGTCAAAAAGAAAAGATGCCATAAAGATTACAACTTTGAAAAGTTTCTAAACATTAATTTAACTTTGAAAAGTATGTAAACATTAATTTAGGAACCATCCGATTTTAAATGATTTTATAATTTTTGAAAGCATCTAAAACTCATTAATTTAGGAACCATCCAATTTTTTGATAATGAATTAAAATTAAAATGTAAAATACAGAAATTGCTGAGAATAGTATATAATAAATGTGGTTTGACTTTTTTTACTACTATTTATGGTAAATGTTAATTCTTATTATATATTTATAGATAATAACATATAGTTGTAGCAATACTAAGCTTCACATAAGTATAATTTTTCTTAAAAGTTTTGATTATATATATATTTTTATGTTTTTCTTACTTTATTTTTTCTTTTACTTTATAAAATGATATGAAAAATTAGAAAAAAAAAAATCCAAAATTATTTATATTTTATGAGGATTAATTTACACCACTAGATTTTACAAATATAGCCTAACTAAACTTTTATTCATTTATATTTTCCTAATTGTTTAAGGTTGGTTTAAAATGAAGTTTTCAAAAAGATTAAAGATACATAAAAGTTAATTATTAAAAAAATAAAAAGGGGCACAGTAGGAATAACCTGAGATAGCCAGTGGAGACTAGATGAAGAGTGAACAAAATGAAGACTCCTCTTCGGGAAAAGTCTCCGGTAGAAAGAGCCCGCGACACCACAGACAAAGCAGCGGTCAAACCCTACAACCTTTTCGTCTTTAAAGCTGCCGTAAAAATCGTCCAACGACAAAAACAGGCTGTTGAAATCGTTGCCCGGAAGGTCGTTCAGCGATATCCTAAGCTCCGGCAGTTTGGAGCCCATCTGCAAACTCGCCAAGTGGGCCGCGTTTATGATCTTCTTCACAACCATTAAAGTGTTTGGGCCAGACGAGCAGCCCAAGTCCGCTATCCCCATGCTTTCTGGTGTGGTCCGCCGCAGGGAATCCGCCACCAATTCCTCCATTACTGAGCTACTGAATTCTATTATTTCTTTCTGGAAAAATCAAGAGTTTTATTTTATTTTATTTTATTTTATTTTTGTCGAATTGTTAATTATTTAAATTGGTGAATATATACTAATTAAATTGGGAGTTGTATATAGGTGTACGGACCTGTACTGTGGAATTTCTGGCATAACTGTTTTCACCTTCTCCTTTGTTCATGTGCAGATTTTTTACTATCCCCATATTGTGTGTTTGTTTGGTGTGAGAGAGAGAGAGGCTGAGAGACTATAAGGAGGAGTCGAGATTGTTGCGAGAAATTCCTCAGTGTAAGGCCGCCATTAATAGTGGAGCAATCCTTTAAATTTTGGAATTTTCCGGTCCACATAATTTATTTTATCAGTTGATTTTTTGAAAAATGGCTCAACTATCCATTCCAAACGTAAAGAATAAAATTTATCATTTCGGCATTTGGCCATAGTCAATAAGTATAAGTTTTGGGCATGGACTGTAAACCGGTTCAACCGGTTTTACCGACTATTTTATCAATTTTAATAAATATTAAATTATTTTTTTATTATAATATAATAATGTGTAGAACTAACTATAATAAGCAGGAAAATGAACTAAAATCTAGGTAAATGTTACGGAACCATTCCGTCGGGTTTTGTAACCGTTAAAAGATCATGTAACCATCGGAAATAGTTGATCCAACGGTTACAAACCCCGACGAAATTGTTCTGTAACGGGACCGTAGCATCTCCCCTAAAATCTATAACAATGTAAATATATATAAATAAATTAATAAAAATAGGTTATAAAAAATATATATTTATTTAAAATCCGGTATACTCGGTATTTTAAATCGTATTTGGGCCTGTGTTGTCCGGTAAAAGACTAATATCGTTATTTTTCAGTATGAAACCGCTATAAACGGGTATGTTGGTTAATACGGTATTACAGGGTATTCATAACGACTGGACCACCAATATCTGGCATTATCGGTAATACCATCCGTTATGATACGGTATTTAAAACATTAATATTAGTTTAGAAAAAAAAAAACTTATTGATATAAATAAAACTAAAAATGAGATGAAAGGTTACAAATAAAAGAAATTTTGCATATAAATAAAGAAGAAAAAAACGAAAAAACTTAAATTTGAGAATAAGAAAAAAGATCTAAGAAGAAACTTAATGATGTATTTTTATCTATTTTTTACTTTTTATTTATATTTGAACATTTTTTATTTATTTTTCTTGAACGGCCCAATTCTGTTAGACTCGTGGCTTTATCCACGCGTGGTTCTTATCTTAATAATATTCATTTTTATCTATTAGTCTTCCTTATTAGACGATCTGATCGTACGACTGACCTAATTCACCTCGAGTTAGAGTGCTTTCTGTGTTGAGCTCGTATGTTCTGCTCTCTTGGTCGAGCCATCCACCCATCATGCCTTCAAGTCAATTTTCAACCACCCAGTTATTCGAGGGCCCTAACTCGACCTGTCGGTGCTTCTTTGGTCGTGCGACGTCCTCATCGACCTGAGGACTCTTCTCCCTGTAGCCCATTCGATCTCCGTTTGACATGTCTGTAGCTCTGTTCAACCAACTGATTTACCCGGCCCGGTTGGCTGGTTTATCGGGTCTATACGTCCCGATATGGTATCCCGTATCATCCGGTACCCCCCCCCCAACTTTGATCTAGTTATGATAACTCGATCTAAGAGTAGATTTCTGCTTTTGATCCTGGTTGGTGAGTTGCAACTTCCATGACTCGACCATGCTACTCAAACTTCCATCCATTCCGCAGTAGTGTTTTTCACCCTCGCCTGAGGTCTTGAATTCAAATTTTGAAATTCAAATCTCTGCCCCTAGTCAGATCAATCAGTCCAAATGTCCTGTCGATATAACCGTCTCGTAGTCTGTATTGTTCTCGTGCAACGTACATATTTAATGTTATCTTAATGGCGACCCTTCGATCTAACTTCCATCCTACGGTTGAAAACGCGTTGCTCTTTCAACTTACCCAGCTTTAATCCTGACTCTTGTTGCAGCAAATTATATTTATACTGAGTACGGAATGACTCCAGTCCTCGGGTCGATCTTTCGAGAAAGGGGGTTCAGAATCTAGAATCAATGTTGTTCGCACACAAATGAAAAATAAAAACTTAAAAACTCTAATTCAGGAAGAAGGTTTTAACTATCAAATATTAAAAATCAACTAAATAACACGAATTAAACACTAATAAAGAAGTTAGGAATTTGGGGATAATTTATTCTGGTTTTAAACGCAAAATTGGACAAATAATTGTTCGGTTCTAGATTGACACTCTCGCTTAATTACCTAGTGGTTCACTCCCAATAACTTTTCGTAACAAGGGAATGAACATAGATGACGAAGTTCAAGCATACACACCGGCCTGTGGTCCGATCCCAATAACTCTCGTAACAAGGGAACAGGCGTAGACAAGCATTTATTTCAATCCAAAAACCAATAGACCATTCTTTTGTGAAATCCTCTATCTCATGTGAGCCTAGTTCTACGACTTTTCCCTTTCAGTTCTAAAAGTAGTTTAATTAAATTAGAAGATGATTAATCGACTAATCACTTAGAATCAAAAACCCTAACTCGAAAGAACAATATTAATTGGTACTAATTGCAAGATTGAAGTGTCACTCTTCAATTATATTCAATTTCCAAGCATGAAGTCATGAATCCAATTCAAAAGAGAATTAACAATTCGAGGCCCGATAAATATGAACGAACATGAACAATTATACCTTATCTCTAATAAACGGATTTATCTATTTATATTGAATTCAATACACATAATCACATTAATCCAAGCCATCATATTCATAATTTAAATGAAAAGAACTACTTACTATTAATACGAAATCAAGAGACGAATCCGAACTACAAGCTTAATCCGAAAACAAATCTTGGAGTGTCACTCTCCAAGATCAAGCCAAGGTGAAGATTCAATGTTTTTGGGCTGAAAAACTGATAAAGTGTGCTCTGGAGGTGTTTTTCTAGGGTTGGGAACGAGTCCCACTGAAAAGTGTCTAAGAAAACGAGAAAAATCGAGCCTTTATAAAGTCTGTCCACGAAGGGCATCGCGACGCGAGGCCCGTCTTTCTGTGATGGGTCGACCTGGGCAGGCGCTCTACTGTGGTCGTGTGCGAGCGAGTTGTGTCACACTGTGAGGCATCTCGTGCGTCGTGCCGCAAGGGTCTAGTGATGAAGATGTGGTCATCGACCCTTCCGAGCCCGAGGACGAGATGCACTCGAGCCATGAAAAATGACGCATAAGTGGACGGAACGACCGTCGGGACTGTGGGAAAGGGGCTCGCATCAACAGTAATGACCGCGCACGTGGAGATCGCGCAATGCGTAGGCCGACGATATGGGTGGGCCGCATGACGAGGTGTAAGGGAACGGGTTGCGTGAGGCGGGATCGCGCGAAGAAAGGCACGCGCGAGAAGATGCAATAGGTTGACGACGAGTACATGGCGAGAGGTTCAAGCTGCTCACAAAGGACGACCAACAGATGGATCGACCATGCAAAGGTCGGTTGGGACGTGAGGCGTGATCTGCGAACCAGTGAACGGATAGAGGCTAGCGTGCCGTTCACTCGCGGGCAGGACGATGCGCGATGAGGCGAGCACGCGTCGGGTACGAGGGACGACGCGTGAAGAGCGAAGGACGCGGAAACGCGAGAAGCCTCGGAGGACGAGGAATAACGCGCCGTCTAGGGCAAGTCTGAAGGGTGTGCGACGCAAGAAAGACCACGATCCATCTAGAAGGTTGAGGGCCGATTTCCTTAGCATATTAGAACTTTTAGTTTGGTTAGGAATTTGAATAAAGGCATGTGCCTAATTAATTGTTTGGTAAGGTTTTGATTCTAGATATTTAGTTACCTTAGGAGTTTATTTTATTTCCATGAGTTTAGAATTCTAGTTCTTATAGGATTAGACTTAGTTAGCCTCTGTAAATAATTGTCATTCCATTCGATTTAAGATATGTGGAAGTAATAAGAAAAATCGTTCGCAACAGCAAAATCTCGTATGTTTAGACAAGGCCGATATTGCGTGTTTATCATACAACCGTGTTCGAAAGAAAGCCTAGAGCGCCTTTCGTCACAATTTATCGTGTCTAAGTGAAGGCCGTTAGCTCGCGTTTATTCACAAACTGGGTCAAGATACACGATTATTCATCATTGGTGCTTTCATTGAAAGGTGTTGATCGTGTGTCTTATTTATCTTTCTTTCTCATTTTTATTTTATTTTGAATTTTTCTTTTCGTAGGGTTTAGTCGAGTAAAAAAAAAAATTCTAGCATGACGAATCGTGAGAGGTTGGACGCATTGGAGGAGAGCCTAAGGTCCATCGGCAACGGACAACACGCCGCCAATGAGAACTTCGCGAAACTCGAGCTAATGGTGCACGACCTTGCCGCACAGCTCACGCGGGTCACGCGGCGACCGCGAAGAGGCAGTAGGTCGAGGTCGGCAACGGAAAGATCAAGCAGTCCCGATTCTGGCCGGGAGGGCAATGATCGACGGTCGAGGGGTTCAAGGGCGACCAGTCGACGTGAAGATCAGAGGTTCGAGAGGCCAAAACTAAAGCTGCCTACGTTTACGGGGACCAACCCGTACGCGTGGTTAAGTCGAGCCTTGCAATACTTCGACATCAACGACGTGTCTAAGGCCGAGAGGGTTAGACTCGCCGCCTACTACTTATACGAAGAAGCGAATATATGGTGGAAATGGATCATTCACGTTTATAGGAACAAGGATGAGCACATACGTTGGAGGGAATTTGAAAAAAAGCTCATAACACGCTTTGGGTCGAGCGATTACTACGACTATGATGAGGCCTTGTCTCGTATACGTCAAAGCTGTAATCTCCGAGAATACCAAAAAGAGTTTGAGCGCATTCATTGGAGGACTTAAGCCCGAGCTTGCTGCCGAGGTCCGACTCGATAGGCCACGGTCGATGCGAGCGGCGATGGAATCTGCCCGCATGCACGAGGACCACCTGGTTGCGGTCTTCAAGACAAACCGCGGAGACGGGCGCACAGAGCCACGCCGCACGAACACGTTCAATGAACCATCACCACAAGCCGAGGACGAGAAAGCTGCAGAGGTGACACGGACGCCGAGTTACATGCGACGACTTAATCCTGAGAAGATGCAAAGGTGACGAGAGAAAGGGTTGTGTTTCACGTGCAATGAATCGTTCATACTCGGGCACCGGTGTAAGCGAAAGCAGGTCTATCTCCTCGAGTCATTCGATCCCGACGAAGAGAACGAACAAGGGGTGCACTTATACAGGAACCCACGCGAGGAATCGATGCACATGATGAGGGGTAAGCGAGGACCTAGGATGATACGATTTTCTGCGAAGATATTGGGACGGGAGGTCAATGTGTTGGTCGATAGTGGATCGACCCTTGATTTTATCAATGAAGACTTTTCCGCAAAGTTAGAAGTACCAATGACCAGTGTCGTTCCATTTGGAGTAAGGGTTGCAAATGATGAAGAACTTAATAGTTACATGCTGTTTAAAAAGGTGCCAATGCACGTGCAAGGTGAGGGCTTGAAGATCGACCTCTACGCGCCATCGTTATCCGGGCGGCCCGATGTAGTGTTAGGGGTACAATGGTTGGAGACGTTAGGGCCCGTGACTACTAATTATAAGAAAGGAACTATAGAGTTCAAAAGAGCTAAAAAGCGAATCAAATTGCAATCAAGCGACGAAGGAGCCGATCTAGTTGAACAAAAGAGCCTCGGGTTCATTATCCATGAGGACGAGGAAAATCTCGAAGAGGGCGGGAATGATGAAGATGTGGTCATCGACCCTTCTGAGCCCAAGGACGAGACGCACTCGAGCCATGAAAAATGGTGGATAAGTGGACGGGACAACCTTCGGGACTATGCGAAAGGGGCTCGCGTCAACGGTAATGACCGCGCACGTGGAGATCGCGCAACGGTAGGCCGGCGATACGTGTGGGCCGCATGACGAGGTGTAAGGGAACGGGTCGCATAAGGTGGGATCGCGCGAAGGAAGGCACGTGCGAGAAGATGCAACAAGCCGACGACGAGTACGTGGCGAGAGGTTCGGGCGAATCACGAAGTACGACCAACAAATGGATAGACCATGCAAAGTTCTGTTGGGACATGAGGCATGATCGACGAACCAACGAACGGATGGAGGCTAGCATGCCATTCACTCGCGGGCAGGACGATCCGCGACGAGGCGAGCATGTGTCGGGTATGAGGGACGATTCGTGGGGAGCAAAGGACGTGGAAACGTGAGAAACCTCGGAGGACGAGGAATAACGCGTTGTCTAGGGCAAGTCTGAGGGGCATGCGATGCAAGCAAGATCACGATCCATCTAGAAGGTTGACGGCCGATTTCCTTAGCATATTAGGACTTTTAGTTTGGTTAGGAATTTGAATAAAGGCATGTGCCTAATTAATTGTTTGGTAAGTCTTTGATTCTATATATTTAGTTACATTAGGAGTTTATTTTATTTCCATGAGTTTGGAATTCTAATTCTTATAGGATTAGACTTAGTTAGCCTCTATAAATAATTGTCATTCCATTCGATTTAAGATATGTAGAAGTAATAAGAAAAATCATTCGCAAGAGCAAAATCTCGTGTCTTTAGACAAGGCCGATAGTGCGTGTTTATCATACAATCGTGTTCAAAAGAAGGCCTAGAGCGCCTTTCGTCACAATTAATCGTGTATAAGCGAAGGCTGTTAGCGTGCGTTTATTCACAAACCGGGTCAAGATACACGATTATTCATCACCTAGGCGTGCTGCGGGCGTGATGCAGGCAACGCGGGTCTACTGCGGGGATGCATGGGTCGATGCGAGGTGCCTGGGGGAAGTGCACGGGCGAGCTGCGCGAGGCCTGTGCTGCTATGCGCGACTTTACGTTTTGGGCTCGTTTGCGCTCGTCAGAACTGAGAATTGAGTTTTGTTTCTTCCTACTAGACCCCAACGCTCCCTTCTATATAATTCAGCTCTCATGATTGTTTCTCCTTCGAAATAATATCCGTCCAAAGCTCCCAACCTGCACACCAAAATGACACAAACAAAAAACAAAACCGAGAAACACAAACGCAAACACATTAAAACCCAAAATAAAAGAAAACATGCAACAAACCGCGAACCGGACTAAAAACTAAAGAAAAGAACTAGAATGGAGGAAAAAATAACGGCAAAATAATAACAAAAAACACAAGAAAAATGGGACAAACAAAAAGAAAACAAGACATGAACACGGTTAACGGTTCAAATAAGAAGCGCCTCAAAATGTTCAACTCAACTAGGTCGAATTCCAGCCACCGTAAAACCATATGCCTCAATTATTAACTTGGCACTAAAATAAAAAACTCTCAAATACATAAATATCAGTATATGCTTCACTCATTCTCTTTCATGATTATATGATAGGGACGCTAAGATTAGTCGATATTGAAATTTCAACATATGCTTGCCTATAATCTACTATTACTAAAAAAACAATCGAGTTCAAGAACTTGCGGATCAAGAGGACTTCACGGGCTGTTATGCAAATTTTTTGGTCAAGGTAAGAATATATATATATAGAATAAGAAGCTCAAATAGAAAATCACAAATCTGGGGCAAATAGACTTACTCAAAGGTTCTGCTATACATCCAACTCAACAAGACAACACACTTACTCCCCAACCAAAACTCCAGAAACCGCACATAGATGCTCAAATCAAGTTGTATTATGTATTTCATCACTTGACCTTTTTTATTTTTTTTATTATTTTTATTTTTTTTAGAGAGTTAGTTTTTCCGGTCAAGCTCGAATCGTAAGGACAACATTCTGTAGGTTTAAACATTGGAGGTCATCCAAGTGTCCTATAGCGGTTTCTCATTGATCATTACTAGCCAACGTAAGTCGACTAGTAAGTGGAGCAGAATCCATTTGATTCTTCTTATGGTCTCTCTCTCTCTCTCTCTCTCTCTCTCTCTCTCTTGTTTTGTTTTTGTTTTTGTTTTGGGTCAAACAAAAGAAATCCAACTTAATCTCATTTCATCCAACAACGAATCTGTCTTTACCAATCATTACACAAAACAGTCAACAAAATACATTATATGTATGGCTGACAAGAAAAGGTTTAAGGCTCAAACGGGCTACTAGTGGAATATAACTTTTAGGACCAAAGAACAAGACAGAAATGAGCTAATTCAAACAAAACGCCTCAATCATTTTTGCAATTCCAAACTCTAATTGATTTCTTTAAGATAGACTCAAGGTAAGTTCTAAGCATTAAAGAACAAGACCAATCTCTCAATAAGAAAAAGAGTAAGGAACAAAACCTCATAAGGCAAAAAGTTAATTAAGGAAAACAAGCAATTATCAAGACAATGACCCTCGATCATCATCACAACTTCCCAGTTTCATCAAACAATCCTCAACAAGTCTTATTATTCACTAATATCACATGCTCAACACAGTAATCCACCAATACCATGCTCAACAACAAAAAAACCTAAAACTAGACCAGTCCATCACATAAGCTAGCAAGATCTAAATAAACTTCCCCCATACTTAAAATGAGGCAATGTCTTCATTTCTTTAACACAAAACCAGACAGTCAATTAACAAAACCTTTCAATTTTATATCATGAACCATTATTAGCAGCCAACAAAAGAACACAAAACCCAAAATAAAAGACACGAGGGAGGAACAAACTCAAAAAAGATAAAAAGAGAAGAAGCATGCAAACCGAAGAGGCAGCGTCGAGAATAAGCATTCAAGTGTGAGCCGCTCGCCCACGCTCAACCCACAACCTTGATATGCTTTGTTCAACTCAATCTCCATGCTCGAGCTCGCAAACTCGTGCCTACCAAGAAAGCCACAAAAAACGCCAGAACTAAATTTATTCAAAGATAAAGACTAAAAATAAAAAAGAAAATAACTAAGAACACAAAAATAAAACTTGGGTCTGTTAGTGTTATATACTGAAAGCTTGGCTTTGCATGTTATTACACATTTACCTTTTATGAATGAGAATTATGTTAGATTAAACAAGTTCTACGTTCTGTTGTTCTGCACTTAGATAGGGTGGGTCGTCATCAGGCGAACCGAAGATCACTCTATCAGTCACTTGCGAACAAGAATAGTTGTTCACAACCTAGATGGACATGAACACCCCATCCGAACGGTTGTAGTGTCAACTGTACAGTTTGTCTTGACTGATTAGTTGCACTAGTACATTTATGTATTGAACAGGATCCCAGAGAGAAGTTCATTTTTATACTGATCGTCGTAAATGAACTAGGCCTCGGTTAATTACTGCGTTCTCTTAACCCGTAAGATATTAAACAGACAGATATATATAATATATATTACTTTGATTCACATGGGTGCGGTTCAGTTCGCTGGATTAATATTCCTACTGTTTTGGGTAATATTAATATATAGAGGATGTGCTGTTAGGATATTTACGGTCACCATGTGCGTTAGTTTGATGATGTCCCCGGAGTGATTTCATGAAGGATTGTTATGCTAAACCCTGCAGGTGGATTAAGTTCCGACATAATAAGAATGTGATGAACGAGCGCTAGCTTCGGTGAAATAATAATAAATTAATTAATTCTTGATTGTCAGTAAATGGACATTATATCTTAAACGTGGGAAGGTAAATCGAGTAATTAATATTGGAGTCTCAAATGTAATTTGGGCTAGGAAAAGGGAGTACAATTGTATAATGTTGGTGACCCATTAATATTATTTAATTAATTAGAGGAGTGGGCTTGGCCCATAGTTAGTTTAATTAATTAAGGAGTCCTTTTCCTAATCTCCTAAGGGTCCCTACTGTAGCTCTATATATACATCATTAAGCTCATGAGAAGAGAAGAGAATTCCTAATCACACGTGAATAACTCCCCCCACGCCTCTCTCTCTCTCTAGATCTCATTCGAGCTTTATCTTCTTCTTGTTGCTCCACTGGTACAAATAGAAGAAGCGTGTATTGAGTAATACAGTAGAAGATCTGTAGGTAAACCGAGATGAAATATATTTTGACCTACAGAACTAACCGGAAGTTCGATTGAGATGTACAGCATACCCAGACGACCGTCTCGACGAGAGCATTCCATCGCCACCGAGATCGCAGTCGTCCGACGTCTCACGCGCCCTCACGCACCGCCGGAAGCTCCCAGGCTGCAAAGTTTTGTTTTGATCTGTTTGCATCCGTTTGATTCGATTTTGATCTGATCTTGTTCGTGCAACCCAAGTCGTGATTTGTGATCAATCAATTGCGGTCAACCGTTCGTAATCAACCAGATCTACATAAATTTTATGCCGTAAGTTCTCTACGTCAAACCTTTAGATCCGTTGCGCATAGGTTTACGTTTGCTAGTGAATTCGTGGCTTGTACATAATGAGATCCTCACAGATCCCAACAGGGTCGCCTCCCAAGAAGCGCTTGTTTAACGTTGTTAGCTTGACGAAACCCATGTAAAAATCAGTCGGGGTCCAAAAAGATATGACGATAGTGCCACGTCTTCGTATACTCTGAAATTGCAACAAGGGCAGTGTGGAGTGAAGGCGGGCACGACAGAAGAGGGTGGTTATATTCTTGATGAAGCAGGTGTGGGAATGAACAATTCCCAGTAATTGACATAGAGTTTTTTCCACCCAAGCTCTATAGTCAACCTCAGGAATTATGAGCACATCTGTGGAGAAAGTCGAGCTGAATCCGACCCACTTTGTAGCATATTGTAATGGCTCAGAAGGTGGATGCTCCAGCTCGGTGGTGGGAGGAGGGACTTGAGAAATTGTGAATTGAAATTCTCGATAAAGCCCATGAATCTCCTTCTGTGAAGTATCATTCGCATCTGGCGGGAGTGCATCATCTTCTTCTTTGGTCTCACACATGTGCATCAGGATACATGTTTGGGCACCAAGCATAAGATGGGGGTCATCGACTTGTGACTAGATAAAGTCGATACGTGCTGTATGAATCTCCATTTGTGTGCTTAGTCGAGCACTCAAGCTCAATCTCCTCTTCTTGGTTTGCTTGGGTCATCACACGAGCGAGGATGAGATCGAGTTTCTCACTATTCGCCAAATTTTCCTCCCAAGGTTCACTTATGTACGTAAATACGCTTTGTGTTGTGGGCTCGGGAGAGGAAATGTAAACTTGATCCTCTATTGCTCAAATGCGCTCTGCTAAGTTCTCCATGTAGGCATTTAGACGAGCACACCAGGCTTCGACCTCTTCTTCTCGAGCTGATTGGGATGTTATAAAAGATAAAATCCGGTCAAGCTTATCATTATACTCTGAGGATCTCTCGGGGGACTCATAGGACTATTCGACCGGGACTGAATCCCATCGCTGCTCGGAAGGGTGTGGATATGACTGGGCATAGTGCCCGGAGTGATACCTCGGCCCGTTATTCCAAAAGGGAGAATGCAGGAAGAAGAACACACGATTCATTCATCTCCTCGATCAGAATTCCCTGTACACAAGAACATGACAACCACACGAAGCCACGAGAAAAGAAAAATGGAACGAAAACAAGGAAAAAGGCAAAAAGATAGAAGAATACAAATGCACAAGAAACACGAAATAAAGAGAAATACAAGAAAATAAAATCAACACCGAAACTAAATATCCTACTTGCCATCCTCGGCAACGCAGCCAAATTTATTGTAGTAAATTATACTTTTACCGAGTATGGGATGACTTCCGACGAAAAATAAAACCTTAAAACTCTAATTCAGGAAGGAGGTTTAAACTATCAAATACAAAATATTAGAAAATGCAAAAATTGGAAATCAACTAAAAAACAAGAATCAAACACTGATAAAGAAGCTAGGGAGTCGTGGATAATTTATTCTAGTTCTAAACGCAAAATCGTACAAATAATTATTCACTTCCAGATTCACACTCTCGTTTGATCACCTAGCGGTTCAATCCCAATAAATTTTTGTAACAAGGAATTGAACACAGATTGCGAAGTTCAAGAACACACACAGGCCTAGGGTCCGATCCCAATAACTCTCGTAACAAGGGAACGGGCGTAGACGAGCATGTATTTCAATCCAAAAACCAATAGACTATTCTTTTACGAAATCGTCTATCTCATGCGAACCTAGCTCTACGACTTCTCCCCTTTCGGTTCTAGAAGTCACTTAATTAAATTAGAAGATGATTAATTGACTAATCGCTTATAATCAAAAACCCTAACTCGAAAGAACAATATTCAATTGGCACCAATTGCAAGATTGAAGTGACACTCTTCAATTATATTCAACTTCCAAGCATGAATTCATAAATCCTATTCAAAAACAACTCGCACGAGAATGAACAATTCGAGGCTCGATAAATATGAATGAACATGAACAATTATCCCATATCCCTAGTAAACGGATTTATCTATTTATATTGAATTCAACACAGATAATCACATTAACCCAAGACATCAAATTCATAAATTAAATGAAAAAAAGTACTTAAGATTAATACGAAATCAAGTGATGAAACTACAAGCTTAATCCGAAAACATATCTTGGTGTGTCACTCTCCAAGATCAAACCAAGGTGAAGATTCATTGTTTTTGGGGTGAAAAACTGATAAAGCGTGTTCTGGAGGTGTTTTTCTAAGGTTGGGAATAAGTCCCCATGAAAAGTGTCTGAAAAAATGAGCAAAATCGCGGTTTTATAAAGTCTGTCCATGCAGTGCATCGCAGAGCGAGGCCCATCGCACCGCGACAGGTCGACCTGGGCAGGTGCTCTGCTATGGTCGTGACGTGCGCATGAGCTGTGTCATGCAGCGAGGCTTCTCGCGTGATGCAGGCGACGTGGGTCTACTGCAGGGATGCACGGGTCGATGTGGGGCGCCTGGGGGAGTGCATGGGCGAGCTGCACGAGGCCTGGGCTTCTATGCGTGACTTTTGCATTTCAGGCTCGTTTGAGCTCGTCCGAACATGGAATTGAGTTTTGTTTCTCCCTGCTCGACCCCAACGCTGACTTCTACATAATTCAGCTCGCGTGACTTATTCTTCTTCGAAATAATATCCATCCGAAGCTCTCGACCTACACACCAATACGACACAAACACAAATAAAATCGAGAAACACAAACGAAAACACAGAAAAACCCAAAATAAGTGAAAACACGCAACAAACTACAAATCGAACTAAAAACCAAAGAAAAGACCTAGAATGGAGGAAAAAGAATGGAAAAACAATAACAAAAATGCAACAAAAATGGAACAAACAACCGTTGATTTTGACCATGATGTAACGACTCTGCTCAACCTATCTCTTCATCTCACCTTTTTAATCCCAATCATTGATTTCGACCACAATCCAATGGCTAAAGTCGATCAACCTTAAAAAATTTTCCACCTATAAATACGCCTCTTTGCCTTATTTTTCATGTTTTTCCACCTTTGCTCAAGTCTCCTCATATACACTTCTCCCGTCTTCTGCAAAATTCAAAGTTGATCCTCTGTCGCCACCAGTGTGCTCTGCAATTTTATGGAACAATTAACAGATTCATGATGTTGATGTCACTGAGTAGGTTTCTTATTTATTTTTGTTAACTTTGCATGTGGTAAGTTCTTCATCTTTCTCCTCAGAAAACCCTTGAGTCTCCTCTCGAATATCCTTCATCCAAGGACTAAATTTTCTTTTTCCTTTCTTCTTTTTTATGTTTAGATTCACCCGCCACCAGTGATTCCCATGCCTCATCGATCGGCCAGAACATGAGCACTCCAACCACTTTTTTGACTTCTTCTCACACATTTTCTTCTCCTCTCATAGAGGTATTTCATGCTCCAACCCCCATATGTATTATATACCCTACTCTATCTTCTACTCCAACATAAAGATAGTTCTGGTTTAGGATCCTTATAAGTTGAAGAAACATTTGGAAGTGCGGTTGTTTGTGGGCTATCTAAAGGGAACGAGAGGTGGTTTGTTTTATAATCCCAAGGATTAAGAGGTGATCGTTAGCACGGACTCTAAATTCTTGGAAAAAGACTATATTATAGACCAGAAGCTCATGAGTAGACTTGTCTTAGAGGAGTTAAGGGGTGATGTCAAGTGTCCAATACGGAGTGCGCAAGTAGATATACTAAATAATATTGCAACACGTGTCACTGAGGATGAGCCTGTGCAGGCAGTTCCTCGTCGCAGTGGGAGGGTTGTTTGACAGCCCAACATGTTTAAGTTACTCTGAGAGTCTTCAAACATAGTTTTTGGTGAGTTGGAACCTAACCCTTGGACCTACGATGAGGCGCTCAAGGTCAAAGATGTAGAATCATGACAATGTGCAATGATTGTTGAAATGGAGTCAGTGGGCTCCAATCAGGTCTAGGATCTTGTAAAACCATCAAGCAGGGTACAACCCATTGGATACAAGTGTCATAAGATAAAGAGAGGATCGGATGGGAATGTTGAGACCTTCAAAGCGAGGCTTGTAGCGAAGGGGTATACTCAGAAAGAGGGAGTCGATTACAAAAGAACCTTTCACTGGTAGTGTAACGCCCCACTTTTATTTACCGAAATCAGAATAAATTTTTCAAAATTTATTTCAAAATACTCATTTAAGGCGCTACTCATTTTCG
>BKCP01006393.1:0-11047 GCA_008636005.1 Striga asiatica
AAAGCGCAGAATTTGAGGAAACTTACCGATAATTCACGCAAGAGTTGATCCACAACGAAGAGACGACGAAGCTTTTTTAGGGATTTACGGAAACGATTCCCAAATTATAAAACCTTTTCTTGGAGGGGGCGACACCCAGTTTGGGCCTTGTGAACGAAATGTTGGACCGTTCTTAAAAAGCCCATATCTATACTAGCGCGAAGACTGAAAAATCTATGGCTAATTTACACATATAAACAGTTTATAGTAATTTTTTGCACATATACGAAACAATAAACTTAATAGCACATACACGATGATTTGGTAACTTAATTTGCCTTATACATCAAAGTTAATCCATTAGCAAACAACTCTCTCCACTCACCCCGAAATTGAAGGGATAACAATAAAATCCCTAAAAATAATCACAAATTGAAAACGTCCATGTTTTTTCTTGATAAATAAAAAATCAAAATCAGAGTCCCTCTCTGTCTATATCTCTATCTCCATTTCTCTCCAGCTGATGTGTTAAAGAAATCGACACCCATTCCTTTAGTGCATGTTTTGTCAAAAATCTTTATAAGTGAAAAGAAAAAAAAAAGCCATTGGGCCTTAAAATTTTTTCAAATATTAGTACCTTATTCATCTTTATAACTGGTATATGTCGGAATTGGGAATACACTTCAAAGGAAATAATGTCTATGTATGATATTTATACAAATTAGAAACAAACTTCACCACAAACAACAAGTGCATGCTTATGTAACAAGCATATATACCAAGAACAAAAACGCTAATATGAGAAGATATATATGTGTTTAACGAGAATATATACCACACATAAACACACTCATTATGTTTTATAAGAAGTTTACTTAAAAAACATATACCCCACATATAGCTCTCTTGTAAAATATTCTTGTAACTCAAAAATATTTACTGTAAATTTATATCTAGCTCATTTTTAGTTTATTGTGGATTTATAAATCAATATAAGAATAAAATTATAAATTTATATAAACCAATACAAGAATAACAACATAGATTTACATATAGTTTATTTTCAGTTTATTATACAAGAATATATACTGTAAATTTATATAAACCAATACAAGAATATATAACAACATAGATTTATATATAGTTTATTTTCAGTTTATTATACAAGAATATATACTATAAATTTATATATAGTTAATTTTTTAGTTTATTATAATTTATAAATTAATATTCATATATACACAAAACCAAACATTTATTCACAAACTAAAATATAAAAACAAAAAATATAAAAAACGATAAACAATATTCTTAACAAAAAATATACAATAATTAACTTAAAAAACAGAATGCTTCTTTGTTACTAGCATCAAATATACATACAATTCTTCCACAAAATTATTAAATAAAATATCTCCAAAAAGGTATTCTACTGAGACAAAACCAACCACCTGTGAAGAAAAAACTACAATAAACCTAAAAAATGTGAAGTCCAAAGTCAGAATCAATTCGTTTGCCAATCAATCTCGATTTCAAAATCACTAGGCTTGTCATACGCTGTAATCTTTGATCCGCCATTGTTACCCGACATAGCTAGTAAAGAAAAGAGTTGGGTAGCCGCGAAGCATCAAAATCGATGAACCAGCTATCGTTACCCGCCGTACAAACCTTTGGCCTCCGCCGTCAAAAGGCGGATATGGGAGGGTTGTCTTCGATTTGAGAAAAAATCCAGAAAAAGAAGAAAGGCGAGGAAACTAAGTGATACTTGCCGCCCATTCATATCTTGCTTTGTGAGATCAAATAGACAGAAAATAAAGAAAGAGAAAAGGGGTTTATTGTAACTCAATAACACGACACTGGACCTCTTTGTGCGTCAACACCGGCATCGCGCGGGGGGTTTCACTGGGTATGGGCGAGATTTTGGTTTTAGAATAAGATGAAATTGAGTGGAGAGATGGGGAAGTGGCATGTGAGAGATGATAAGGAAGTAAGCTTGTGACGTGGTAACTGCTCCCAATAACTCCTATTAATTACAAATAATATATTCTATTTCCTAAACTAAATGTCTCGTATGTTTGTAATTAAAATGGCATGAGAATATATATTTGCTAAGGCTTTTTATTGGATCGTGATTGTGCAAAAAATATGTTGCGGGATCGTTGGCCAAGTAATTTCCTCAAAAGGGGCTATTGTCTCTTATCTAATATAAAGATGTTTGGCACTGTAGCATAAATCTAAGTAAAATGGAGATCCACCGGCAAATCCATCGACGGGAGATACACTCTCGATAGATCAGTAGTTCATACACATATATTAATTACAGAATCCAACAATTATAAGAAATAAAAGTATAGCAAGTTTAGCAACACCCCCTCAGTTCGGAAAATGTCGGTTATGCAAGTGCTCACGATAGACTTGAGGGCTCGACTCCTCAGAAACCTAAAATTATACGAGAGAATTATCATTAATAAATTATCTTATTACTTGAAAGAATTATTGAGATTATCTCCCTTAATCAAAAAATTAATGATTAAGCACTTTATGAAATTTTCTTGTGGAACTTGACCTCTCGGTTTAAGGAAAAAGACTTGGAAAACGTTCACAAGGCTAAAATATGATTTCGGTACGAACAAACTGGTCGAACTGCTTAAAAATGGTTCAACGGCTCGGGGTTAGTGCACTGTCACCCGAGAGGCGGCACGCTCGCTGGCGTTGCTTACGCAGAGCGCTGGATCGCGCGCGCACCTGCTCGGAGACCCGCTACTGGTCGAGGCCTGGCAGCACTCACTGGCTTGGGGAGTTTGCGGGTTCAATGATGGCGGTTGCAGCTCTCGTGCGAGTCGACATTGGTCCCGTGTGTGGCCTCGCGTCTCTCCACACGAGCGTGCATGCTTGGATATTAATTGTAAAACTTGCATACGAATCAATATAATAATTTATGACATAAGTTGTAATAAATAATATATTTTTATTTTTAGAGATCATAACCAACTAATTGACTGAAAATTATTATTATTATTATTCATGTGTTGAAAATATGCTGAAGTCATGTGTAACCAAAAATATTGGGGCAAAAGTGTCCAACAATTATTATAACTAAAATATGCTAAAATCATGTTAAAAACCCGAGTTTCCAAAATAAAAAGTGATTGCAGATATGAATGTACATTACAGTACATTGAAAATTAAAATAAATGAAAAATATAATATATGTGTGTAACCGAAAAATCTGGGGAAACGAAAAGAGTTTAATTAAAAACTGTGGAGGCACACAAACTACACACCAAGCTTTTATTAATGATATTGACACATAGCACGCATTAACCTCGTCATAAACTTAACAACAGTTTTGCATGTGATCAAATCAGCTTTGGTTCACATAGAGTCATCAGTCTCATCTGAATCACTCCCATCAGGGTCAGGCTCCCCACCTACCATTCCAGTTTCAGGCACATCTGGCTTTGCTGAAGATGTTGAAACCACATTCTTACCAGTATTAGTGGCATCAAACTCTTCTGGAGCCATTTCAGCAGGTAATTAATCAGTCAAGGACCATCGAAAACTATATTCAAATTATGCGTTTATGCAATGAAAAAACCATAACACACACGTCATGTGAAACGATTGGACTACAATGCTAAAAAGAGAAGAAGCTAATGACAAGATTTAATGGGATCTTATACCTAATAACCAAGACCTTTTTTTGCATGGAGATGTATTATAAGAGTATCAAAGGATGACCATCGAATTACAACTTCATGCTCTAACCTAGAATACTTATCATTCACCAAAAAAAAAAAAAAAACTCAATAAAGAATGTTTTTGTTACTTCTATATAAGTAGAGAAAGTGCATTTTTGTTATCCACCCACATCAGAGATAGAAAGACATACACACATGAAGCGTAGCGAAATAAAAGGATATCAATATTCTCAGCTGTTCCACCAGCCATGATGTTTTGCAAATCTTTCTCGACACGACGGACAAGCTCCGGCTGCCAAACAACACAATATCGTTAATAAGTGTACTCGTAGATTATAAAATATATGTATCACAAATAAACATCACGCATTTGTAGACGGTAATAAATGGAAATCTTATGTTACATTTAAGTCAGGCTCCCGCCTAAATCTTCGCCTTCGAGCATCCCTCATTGGTGGAGTAAGCCCATGCCTGTACTCCCCTGTTTCTGCACTGTCACCCTCCTCTCTCACCATTATCATCTATCACGACTTTAAACTGTTTAACTTGACCTTAGCGAATACAAATATCTAGGAAAATTTGAACAATTATGTAACATACTACCTGGCCAATATCTGCAGTTTTGATCAACACATTGTCGTCATATGTTTTGTAAGACTCTACAACAGTGGGAAGATCCAAGAGGGATGCGGAGAAACTGTCATTCCCGATTACGAATTTGCCAGTCCTTCCATCATCTATAACAAAATAAATAAATAAAATGTAAAAAGGTGCAACAAAAGTCAGAAGAACGAGAACAAACTGGTGATATTTAAGCGCATGAACACTGAAGTATTGATAGAACATAAGTAATCACTATGTGAGGTAAACTTTGAATGTTCAAAGCGAAAAATCAGCATATCACCAGAAAATGACAAGTCCAAGGATTTGTCTTCAGAAGAAGAAGAATCGTTCAACAGACGCTCTATTCTCTCAGCAACTGCTGGGGGCACTCTCAGTATAAATTGCTCCTCCATATCCTTTCCTTCGTTTCTTAGCAAGACTTACTATTATTATCAGTAAAAGATCCAAACATGTGAAAATGTTGGAATCCACAACAATCACAAACCAGATAGATGATAGATAAGGACACTATACACAGGTAACAGTAGTGCAAACAATAATTTGTTAATTTTTCAAGCACCAAATCAGCTACCAATTTCTTTTCCAATATTTAGAAGTTAGAACCCATTTCAACGGGAAGAAGAATGTATTTGACCTTCAGACACTGTTCTATACAAAATAGAATCCATCAATTCAGTTTTTTCAAATTATAGAGAAACATTACAGGCTTTGCAAATTACATCACTAAAAAGAAAAGACTACTATCATCAACCGAATTTCTTCAACCCAACCTCATATGGTGCTATTATCTTAAGTCGTGAGAAAAGTATACCAAACACAAATAAATCAGCAGGAGAACCTCAACATGTGCATACAGTAATGCAGAACTCTACACAATTCAGTTGGCCGATGTTATATAGATATCTTACACAGGGCCAATCCTGATAGAGTTAAGGATGAAAGCAAACGAAAATAAGAGATAATTGATATCTTAAAAACAACTCGGGACGAATCCCGCCCAGCCTAAGGCCGATACTTCAGAAAGAAACTTTATGCCCAAGGTTAAAGCCGACAATCCTATTCAACAAAAGATACACTAGGCATCAATATTTGTCAACTTAAATAGAGTCCTAAACCTAATTATAACTCTAAACTCTAAGCCAATGGGCCTAAAAGCTCATTATTGAAAATTTGAAATTAATGAAATAACAATAGATCTTTCACAGGCAGAGTTCAAAAAATTGGGCTCCAAATTAATCACGTAAAGATAAAACTTTATTCGTATTATCAACAAAATCCATTAAAATCTAGAGTTGTAAATGCTAATCAAATGTTCACAATCTACTTATCTAACCATTTCTTTTTTAAAAACAATTTTTTCAAACCATTCAGTCTCCACAAAGCTAGAAAAAAAATATTTTACATATTACCCAATAACCAATTAATCATCCCAAAATACAAGCTTATGATTTATAAGTCATAAAAAAATGAGTCCAACGCAAGTTCATGTCAAGCTAAAAAAAATCTCTCTTTACATTATTATAACAAAAAAAAATGAATTTTTGATTTGGGAATTAAACATAAAAAACACTCCAAACATCTTATAAACATAAAGCATATGAAAAGCATAAATCTCCCCTTGACCAGACTGTATTTATGACAAATTAGCATCTCGAATAGCATCTTCAGGACAACAACCATTTTAGTTGAACAGGAAATCTGAAAGCACAGAAGACTTCAAAGAAGAAATTTTTAAAAAAAAAAAAAAACACTGAATACATTGGAAAATTCGACTTCAAATATTTTCTATTTTTTTCTATTGATTGATTTGACACTCAAAAATTCAAGATTGAAGCTTCGGTACAATGCGTAACAACACCAGGAGGTATACTCATTTACTTTGAAGGATGGGATAAGACAATATTATCAATCGTACTTTACAGCTCAGCAATCACTCGCTTGTTTACTTTGAAGGATGAAATTTACATAAATTAATCTCATCTTTATTAAGCGACAAGATAAACAACAAAAGACTAACTTACCCTTATGTACAAAATCGAATTCATTCTTCTCCCCCGAGCCTTCACTCATCTCCATTTTCATGAATTAAAAACGCAGAAGTTAAAAACGCAGAAGTTAAACATATTACACAACAGTGTAAGGATTCTTAACATCTAATCAGAAGTCGGTGTAAAAACAGAAATGAATGAAGCAAAACATGTTGACCATCCCGATTTCTTGAACCACATAAAAACGGGTCGGTGAATTTTCGATTAAGCAAGCACGAGACGGATAAAAAAACACACAAAAAAATAAATAAATAAAGAATCCAGTGAATGGGACACGAGAAGGATAAACAAACACACAAAAACGATCGATGTTATAGTCAATACAGAAGCCGACTAGAGCCAACCGAACGAAAGAATGGAGTTTCTGATTAGAGGGACCAAAAAATTCACGAATTGAAGCCTGAATTAGTGAAAACGAACAAAAAAAAGGGAGCGTAGATCTTACCTTGGCGGCGGAATGACGAAGACCTCCACCTCTCCTTCTGCAAGATCGATTTTGTTAGGTTAGGGCAAGATTTGGTCCAGCACACATTAATTGGTGGGAATCGGTAATTAAGTGGATGTGCAGGGGTGTATAGGTCTTTTGACATGCAGTTTATGAGGATAAAATGGGAATGAATAGTGGCGGATAAAAAAATCCGGGACTCTGGGCGGGACTAAAATTATCGCCGAATTAATGATATAGCTGTGAGGCCACATCGACGTCCAACTCATTTAGTCTTGTCCCAATCCTTGGATGTAAATAGTGGATATTGAGGGATATTTCACCTTATCAATCTTATCCGCCGAAGTACACGAGCCCAAGTTAAAGGATTAATTAATACTTGGAAAAGTCTAAATAACAAATCACTATCAGGACTACCCCTCCGTAGGTAAGCAATTTGCATAGAGGCAATTAAACTAAGGGATAACAGTTCAGGTCACAGCATAAAGCTTTATAGCGGACTTTTTCGACAATGATTTCACATCGGAATTCAAATTTCGATTTGCGCCGGTAGGAAAAGAAGATAATATAATCTAACGTGATGATGATGAGTAAAAGAAAAACCTATATTACCGTAATAGGAAGGAAGAACAGGTGAAAAAAACGCAGAATTAGAGTCAACTTACCGATAATTCTTGCAAGAGTAGATCCACAGTGAAGAGACGACGAAGCTTTTTTAGGGATTTAGGCTGAAATGATTCCCAACTTATAAGACATTTTCTTGTTGGAGGGAGCCACCCCACTTTGGGCCTTGTGAAAATAATAATAATAATAATAAAATAATAATAATAAAAAATCATTTTTACTTCGTAGGTATCGACTTTCGAATTAATCCGTTAGACAAATTCTGGATACTTTAGGTCGCAATTGGTTATATAATTTTTTATTTTTTATTTTTTTGTCTGAACGGGTGATCAAAGTAAAAAATCATAAAATTATTTTCTATAATATCTCATATTTTTCTCTTCAATTCCACTAAAATATTCAAATCATAATATTTATTATTGTATATTCTAATAAAACTATTATTCATTAAGTTAGATATTTCTGACTATAAATTTTACTAATTACTAGTTTATTATTTTTTATATTATATTTATTTTATAATCACTCACAAACTTATATATATCTCACCTTTTGAAAAAAATAATGTTTTGTACTTTTTCATCTCTATTCTTGAATAGACAAATTGTTTGCCAAGGAAATCCGAATAATTTATTTAATTAAAAACAAAAAAAATAAGTGGAGAAAAATAAAAAAAATAAAAAAAAGTGGAAAAAAATCAAAAGGCCGGATTCTCGTAATCCGTTTTTTCAAAAAAAATATTTTATTTGAAAAACGGATTTTCATAATCCGTTTTTTTTTATTATTTATTTATTTATTTATTTATTAATTAATAATATTAAAAAAAACAAAAAAAACGAATTTTAAAAATCCGTTTTTATTTTTTATTTTTTTTATTTTTTTTAATTAATATATAAAAAAATAAAAAAATAAAAAAACTTAAAAACGGATTTTGCAAATCCGTTTTTAATTTTTATTTTTATTTTTTGTTTTTTAAAAGATAACGGGCGATTACACAATAATTAACCGATATTGTACTAATTCCATTTTAATTGGACTAATTCGAGTTCGATTACACTATAATTGACCGAGATTGTACTAATTCGACTTCAATTGGACTAATTCGAATTCGATTACACTATAATTGACTGAGATTATACTAATTCGACTTCAATTGATAATTCGAGGTCGATTACACTATAATTGACTGAGATTATACTAATTCGACTTCAATTGGAATAATTCGAGTTCGATTACACTATAATTGACTGAGATTGTACTAATTCGACTTCAATTGGACAAATTCGAGGTCGATTACACTATAATTGATCGAGATAGTATTAATTTGACCGAGATGGCGAGATTGTACTAATTTGACTTCAATTGGAGTAATTCGAGTTCGATTACACTATAATTGACCGAGATTGTACTAATTTGACTTCAATTGGACTAATTTGAGGTCGATTACACTATAATTGACCGAAATTGTACTAATTTGACCGAGATTGTACTAATTCGACTTTAATTGGACTAATTCGAGTTCGATTACACTATAATTGACCGAGATTGTACTAATTTGACCGAGATTGTACTAATTTGACTTCAATTGGAGTAATTCGAGACTATAATTGACCGAGATTGTACTAATTTGACTTCAATTGGACTAATTCGAGGTCGATTACACTATAATTAACCGAAATTGTACTAATTTGACCGAGATTGTACTAATTCGATTTTAATTGGACTAATTCGAGTTCGATTACACTATAATTGACCGAGATTGTACTAATTCGACTAATTCGAGGTCGATTACACTATAATTGACCGATATTGTACTAATTTGACTTCAATTGGACTAATTCGAGTTCGATTACACTATAATTGACTGAGATTGTACTAATTCGACTTCAATTGGACAAATTCGAGGTCGATTACACTATAATTGATCGAGATTGTATTAATTTGACCGAGATGGCGAGATTGTACTAATTTGACTTCAATTGGAGTAATTCGAGTTCGATTACACTATAATTGACCGAGATTGTACTAATTTGACTTCAATTGGACTAATTCGAGGTCAATTACACTATAATTGATCGAAATTGTACTAATTTGACCGGGATTGTACTAATTCGACTTTAATTGGACTAATTCGAGTTCGATTACACTATAATTGACCGAGATTGTACTAATTTGACCGAGATTGTACTAATTTGACTTCAATTGGAGTAATTCGAGGTCGATTACACTATAATTGACCGAGATTGTACTAATTTGACTTCAATTGGACTAATTCGAGGTCGATTACACTATAATTAAACGAAATTGTACTAATTTGACCGAGATTGTACTAATTCGATTTTAATTGGACTAATTCGAGTTCGATTACACTATAATTGACCGAGATTGTACTAATTCGATTTCAATTGGACTAATTCGAATTCGATTACACTATAATTGACCGAGATTGTACTAATTCGACTAATTCGAGGTTGATTACACTATAATTGACCGAGATTATACTAATTTGACTTCAATTGGAGTAATTCGAGTTCGATTACACTATAATTGACCGAGATTATATTCGACTAATTCGAGGTCGATTACACTATAATTGAACTAGATTGTACTAATTTGACTTCAATTGGAGTAATTCGAGTTCGATTATACTATAATTGACCGAGATTGTACTAATTTGACTTTAATTGGACTAATTCGAGGTCGATTACATTATAATTGACCGAAATTGTACTAATTTGACCGAGATTGTACTAATTCGACTTTAATTGGACTAATTCGAGTTCGATTACACTATAATTGACCGAGATTATACTAATTCGACTTCAATTGGACTAATTCGAATTCGATTACACTATAATTGACCGAAATTGTACTAATTCGACTAATTCGAGGTCGATTACACTATAATTGACTGAGATTGTACTAATTTGACTTCAATTGGAGTAATTCGAGTTCGATTACACTATAATTGACCGAGATTGTACAAATTCGACTTCAATTCGACTAATTCGAGGTCGATTACACTATAATTGAACTATATTGTACTAATTTTACTTCAATTGGAGTAATTCGAGTTCGATTACACTATAATTGAGCGAGATTGTACTAATTTGACTTCAATTGGACTAATTCGAGGTCGATTACACTATAATTGACCGAGATTGTATTAATTTGACTTCAATTGGACTAGTTTGACTTCAATTCGACTAATTCGAGTTCGATTAAACTATATTTGACCGAGATTGTACTAATTCGACTAATTCGAGGTCGATTACACTATAATTGACCGAGATTGTACTAATTTGACTTCAATTGGAGTAATTCGAGTTCGATTACACTATAACTGACCGAGATTGTACTAATTTGACTTCAATTGGACTAATTCGAGTTCGATTACACTATAATTGACCGAGATTGTACTAATTCGACTTCAATTCGACTAATTCGAGGTCGATTACACTATAATTGAACTAGATTGTACTAATTTTACTTCAATTGGAGTAATTCGAGTTCGATTACACTATAATTGAGCGAGATTGTACTAATTTGACTTCAATTGGACTAATTCGAGGTCGATTACACTATAATTGACCGAGATTGTATTAATTTGACTTCAATTGGACTAA
>BKCP01006393.1:11994-26949 GCA_008636005.1 Striga asiatica
TAGAAGTTCCGACACTCAAGTCAGTAAACAAGGATGAAGATGAACTATATACAAATGTATTTGTATTTAGAATACTCAAAGTGTGTAGAGTGATGATGATCATATTTTGTTGTCCAAGATCTTGCAAATCTAATTGCTCGAGCCCGAACTACCCAATCACACTGCCCGAGTGCCCGAACTGCTCAATTCTATTAGCCGCATACACCTATCCACATGACCTTATCCTAATTATATTCGCTTTTATCCGTTATCTTGTGTGTTCACACTAGTCTACCTCATTAGGTAGTTGCTTTTAAGCATAATTGTGTTGTCAGTTCAATTCCCTTGAACTGGGTAGTTCTGGTATTCAATGACTAAGTTCGTTTTTTAGGTCTTACATCGACCTCTTCACTTTACATGTTGAGTTTCCATTAGGCTAACCAAGAGTTCTAGCTCAACCTGTTGTTGGAATGCTCTACCTTCGGAGATTATCATCGACCTGATACTCTAGTGACCTCGAGTCTTTTTATTGTACATCCTCTAGTCAACCTACCGATCCACTTGAACCGCTCTTGTTGCTGCCATACATAACCTAACGGATGACATGTAGTATCCATTATCATAGCCCATTCCCATTTTAATATTTATTAAAAATGTATTTGTGTAACACATAAAATATATATAACAGAGCTTTACCCTCCTAATTATACGTTTTTTTCTTCTTTCTTTTTTTAAAAAATAACTTTGTTAAAAAATACAATTAAGTAATTTTCTGCTCACCGTGGCCCGCTTATAAGAGCAAAATTAGCTTTTTAGTGATTTAGTAAGGGGAAAATTAAATTTTTCCACCTAAATATACGCCTTTTTTTCTTTTTCATTTTACCCACTTAATTCTTTTTCGTCGCACTTTGCCCGTATAACTTAGAAAAGTTTTGTGTGGCCCATTTGTACGGACAATACTGACTTTCTCTGGTTTATTTCGAGTATGTTTGGTTCAAAAGAGAGAAAGAGAAGGAAAGAATTTTAATGGAGAGGAGAAAAGGGAAAGGGGGTGAAGTAATATACTTTTACCTTGTATGGAAGGAGAATTAGCGGAAAATGATAAATCTTTTTTGATAAGAAAATGAAAAGGGAGTGAAAATAATGTTAGAATGACAAATATATCTTTAATGATGTTAGAAATAAAAACTAAAATATTATATATAATAAAGGTAGAATTGTAATTGAATGTATTCTCCCATTTTTGAATGGGAGCAATAATGGGAAGGAGAGGGCATGTTAAGTTAAAATTTTAAGTTAAATTTTTCGCTCCCTTCCTATCCAAATTTCCCAACCAAACAAGTAAAAAAACCTCTCCTCTCCCCTCTCTTCCTTTTTTTTTTCTTTGCTTTTGTTTTTTTTTTTCTTTATTTATGTTGTTCCTGATTCTTTTTCCCTCCCTGTTTATATTTTCAGGAGCATATGAGATTAGATGAGTTATTGATACAGTTCTATTTAAAGAGTTTCAAGGATATTTGATTTTAGTGTAAAGACATTTGCAGGTTATTACCATATTTTTGTAGGACAAGAATTCATAGTTGTCAATTAGATTCCATTGTAAAATTTATTCATTCGATTCACATTATCAACCTCGCATGTAAGTATGCAAGGTGCATTTTTTTGTTTATGTAACGAAGTCACATAATATGTTATCCTCGAAGGAAAAGCAAATGGGAAAAAAACAAGGGAAAAATTGGGCACATATTTCTTACATTGATATGGTAACAAAAATGTTTTGATAACTATTGGGTCAGCACCTCCAACATATACATTTTAGCTTCATATATATTCATATGTAATCCGCTTGCACAATCTTTTTTCCAATATACTTGGCCAAGAAATCGTATCCATGGAAGTAAAGAGCTTCTATTTCGGCTCTATGGCCACTTTCAATCATGACGGCAAGTTCTTCTTTGTAATTATCCTGCAAAAAAGCACAACTCTTTCCGAGACGTTCGGGAAAAAGAGAAACTTTCTCCACATGCAAAAGAGAAACAAACTTGCATATGTAGTTACATTTAATAGTTAAAACGATCCTTAATGTATAATTTAGTTTACTAATCTTGCGCTCTATTGAAGAAGTATTTGCGATTAACGCTGCACACGTGACGGCATACTTGTGACGCCTCCAGCAAGCATTTGTAGTTAAGAAACAAACGGGGCTCTTTGTAATTTATTTACTTACTAAAGTTTACCATTTGTATTAGTTTCTTCATTTTACTGAACCATAGAAAATGGGCACATTTTACCTGCAAAATCTCCGAGGAAGACAAGTTTTTGGCAATTTGATGATCACGTTGCTTCAATGGGACCAGAGATTCTTCCGGTACGAATTGCTCTATGTCATCCTTGCGCAGTCCAAGCCACTTGACATTGCAAGCTAATTTAGGGGAAATTAGTCTTTTACGAGACCGAGAGTTGAAACAAGAAGGGCATCAAAGAGTTGGGAAAATGTACCGTATCTGTAAGCTTCCAGACCCATTGTAACACTTCCGTACTTGAAGGTGCATAATATTGCCAATCCAGCTGGATTCCTTCACAATGGAATGAAGACTAGTGATCAATGATTAGTAATCTACGCAAGAACTATGCATCCTAGAGATAAATTGGTCGATTGTACCAGTCAACAAGCCCAATAATTGGAAGTTCAGGAAATTCTCGACTCATTCGATGAAGAAAAAGCCTGCTAGGAATTTCAACACTTGAGATGACATTTGATATTTACTAACAAAAAAACAAAGGAATGTATTTTATGCTTGTTGAAATTAAATATATATAAATCACCTGGTGCCAATATCTGGATATCCTTTGGCTGTGATGAGAATACAGGGAATTTGATTGAATATACGATCCTCGGCTAGCCTCTGGAAAATGGCGTGCTGTGGGATGCAGGTGTTTCATATTTTGTTGCACGAGAAGCAGGAAACAGAAGGTGCATTTCATTGGGCTCAGAAAGTGAAACGTTTCCATGAAATTGATTACCTTCTCCACCACAATGATATATCTAGCATCACTCTTCATAACCAAATTTTCTAGCACATTAGGTCTCCAGAGATGGCATAGCCAGAAGATCCACAAGCAGAGCAGTCCACGACTTCCTGATTTGGCCCCTACTCAACATATTTAAAATAAACAATCAATTCAGAATTACTTTCAGCTGCATATTAATGCAACTCAAGCTGCCCAGCCATTCACATTAAATTTCTGGACTTCAGTTTATTTCCCTACTCAAAGTACCAAGGAAAATATCAATGAAGAAACTAAATAAAAGAAAAGGAAAAAGGAAATCACAACATCACATGTGCAACTATTACATGCCTGCAGCAAGAGGCGGCCTGCAACTGCTCCTCTGCTAGAAGCCATTATCCCAAGGCTATACCGGCTGCACTTAAGCAATGCCACTAAATCTGTTTTGCATACATGAATGTAAACACATATTTGGCTAATTGACTTCAATATAATATGAAATCCTAAGCTCCCATTCCAGTTTTACTCTACTAGAGAAGAAAGTAACCACTCGTTAGATATAACAATCATTGTGGTCCCATTTTGCTCCTTTTTTGGATACTCCAAGGACCATTATCAGGAATTCATGCAAGAAAACACGAGAAAATCTGTATATAGAAGAAAAACTTTCAACCTTGGACAGTCCGGTTGACCTGTAATTGAGAAGTAAAAAGCTGCGGTGAATCGCACAGCAGTTTGTAAAATAACTCCCTCTGAGTTACTTTCTTTCCTTGACCAAGAATCTGATAACACATCTCCATCACCTTCCACACTTTGTACACAAGAGCAAGTTTCAAATCGGAAAGAGGAAACAAGAAATAACATAAAAATATATTATCGGCAACACAATGTTCACTATAAAATCAAATCAAATATACCTCTCATAAATGAATTGGCAGTGTTCTCATTCATCAAAGACTGCGTACAAAAGGAATGCGAAAGAAAAATCTTCGAGTGCTCGATTAGCAACCCTCGACTGACTCTGCTATTGCTCGTTTTCCGGTTAATCTGTGTGCAGATTTAAGACCTAAATTCGTAAACAACGGTTCGAAGTTTTCTTCTTCTATATCATCTTATCAAGCATCAAATGCAATTGTCCAGTAAAAACGAATTTATCCAAAATTTATGATAATTTTATCATACCACAGGCAAAGCAGATACTGATGACGCCGCTGAATTAAGGTTTTTCAGGAAATTGAGGACCGCAACTTCGATCCGAGCTCGAACCTGAAATTTCAAAAAATAAAATAAATAAAATTAAAAGTTACATATAATTATATTTATCGAGAGGATAAATCACGAACATCGGACGGAGGAAGGATATCGGCGTGGCAAAGGTGTTGATCTGAAAAGAAGATGGAGTTCTTCAAAAGTTCACCCATTTTCTGGAGACGAACCAGATGAAAAATCGTGGGAGATATTTTCGCGGGCTTCTGGAATATTTCGAAATTTGTATTGTATTGGCAATTTGGCATAGCTGTTTGCGTTGCCTTAGTTTTCTTCGGGTTGGGTTGACCCGCCGAACCGACGGGTTCGGCCCATTGACCGACAGCCTGAACCCATTGACCCGAGTTCCTAGTTAAATTCGGGGCTGGTCCCATAATTATACAGGCCAGTTTCTGGTCGAGCAAAAACTAAATAAATATTGCGGCAGTTATTTTTTTTTTATTTTTTTATTTTTTAATTCTGGCCATTAAATTTTGTAGACGTTGCCACAATAACAAGTGAAATTTGTCCAACCTGGACAGTTTCTTTTAATTTTTTTTCCAACTTTTTACATATTAAAAAAGATACTCGAACTTTAAGGTCAAACCTAAAACTAAAACCGGCTGGACATGAAAAGCTGCTAAATAGCCGGGATGATTCGGTTCAAGAGTTTATAAACGGCCTTGGCCATTCCTAATCCTAGTGACCATCACACACTGTAACTTTGGGAAATATAATTTGTTTTAATCACCCGTGTATTACATAGGTCAATTAGAGAGAATTTAGAATTATAGGATAATTACAAACCATAAACGTAGCATATAAATTGTATGATTATAATATTTGTATTGTCTTGAAATCAATTATTTCATCAGGTAGTTAAGTTTTCAAACATTCCTAAAACTTTTTTAATCTATGTATAAGTAATTACAATAAAATAATATGTCAATCCTTCAAATTTTTAGTTTGTGCTCAATAGATTTGACAATAAAATAGATACTTTTTAACTAAAAGCTTTATGATCATGCTTTAAAAAAAAATATATATCTATAGATAAGTTAGTAATAATAACTAAATAAATATTAAACTTTTAAGTTTGAAATATTTCATTTTTTATTCAAAGTCCTTTACATCTTTGATGTTATATATGTGGAGCCTTCTTAATTTTTTTTTTGAAAATATTTGTCAAAGAAAATGAAAAATCCCGCATTTGGCTAATATATTTATGGGATGTCATGTCTAATATGCATGATAATTAATTAGTTGCTTATTTTTTATAAGAATTAATTATGTCAATTAATTAGTTGTTTTATTTGCATGGTAATTAATAATGAAAGATGCATATTAAGAAACCAATAATGAGATGTTTTAAATATAAATAATTATATTTAAAATAAAATTAAAAAAAAGTTTTAAGGAATAAGTCTGCTCGTATATCAGACGGGATACACACTAGTTAGATTATGAAGGTAGGTTCTATTAAAGTGACGTATAATAATTAATTCTTGTTATTTAAACTTTTCCTAAAATTTCAGTCATTTGACTGTTAAAATTGGGGATTTCAGTCCTTTGACCGTTAAAATGCCCAATTTTTACGGTAAAATTACAACAAAATTTTAAATTTCTATTCAAAATTCATCCCAATTATGTAAATTAAGAATTTTGATGGCCAAATGGCTTAAATTTCAGGAAAATTTTAAGTTACAGAACTCAATTGTATGTCACTCCAGTGTAACCTAAACAAATAGAAGTAGTAAACTTTTGATCTTAAGGTTAGGTCGTGCTAGAATTATAAAAGTGTAACCTTTTCTTGAATAAATTTAGTTATTTATAATTAGAAGATAAATAATAGGAAATCTTTGGTGTGGTGCTTTTCATCAAGTACATGGCACTTTATATGAATCCCTCTGCTTTTTCATGCTTCCATGACTCTAGTCACCAATCACCATTTATTGCACCTCCAAAACACAATCTCCCCAAAAGCCTTATATAAATGAATATATCCCATCACATTGTCACACTCACTCACATTCCATTACATCACACTTCATAATATTGCTCACAAACTTTTGTTTACACACACAACAATGGCAATCTTCTTCTCAACTTCATCTGCATGGGCACTTGTAAGCCTAATCCTACTTGCATTTTCCTCAAACTACATTGCTACAAAAGCCGAGGCACGATCATTTTTCGTGTTTGGAGACTCGCTCGTTGATAGTGGCAATAACAATTACCTTATCACCACTGCTCGTGCCGACTCCCTTCCTTATGGCATCGACTATCCAACTCATCGTCCCACTGGCCGTTTTTCCAATGGTTTAAACATCCCCGATATTATTAGTAAGATTTAATCTGTACGATTGATATATATATATATACAACATGTTTACACGTTTTTTTCGTAACTATATCGAATAAGATAATGTTATAATTTTAGGTGAGCATATGGGAAGTGAGCCTACAATGCCATACTTGAGCCCTTTGCTTAAGGGTGAGAAGCTTCTGGTTGGGGCCAATTTTGCTTCTGCAGGAGTTGGAATCCTTAATGACACTGGAATCCAATTTGTATGTTTTATTTACTAATTATTTTATTATCTTATCTTTTTACTATTAATAGTAAGCCAATTGCATATGTGTGTTTGGACTTGGGACTTCACCCAAAACTTGCTACTTCATTGAATGACAGATTATTCCATGTTGTTTTGGGTTGTACCTTTAGAAGCTATAAATTCTGCTTTTACAAAACAAGCAATAAAGGACATTGCTCAAATGAAGTAATGCTTTATTTATACTTTAGTCCTAATATATTTGTTGTACTATTGTTCATACTTAATTTTGTAGCTGAATATTATTCGGATCGGAAAGCAATTAGAGTACTTCCAGCAGTACCAATCGCGTGTGGCGGACTTAATAGGGGCCGAGCAAACGAGAGTACTTGTGAACCGAGCTCTTGTGCTCATCACTCTCGGAGGCAACGATTTTGTCAACAACTATTATTTAGTGCCGTTTTCTGCAAGATCACGACAATTTTCTCTGCCGGACTATGTTTCGTACTTGATTTCCGAATATCGCAAGGTTTTGAGGGTAAGGTTTCGCGTCTAAATAATATCATATACTTATGTAGGAATGAAAAGAAATAAAGTTAGGGTGTATTGGTTTGGGATTTCGATTCGAGTGACATTTTGAGACTTTTAAGATTTTCTGAAAGAATCCTCTGAAATTTTAAGTTTGGAGGTGGAATTCTGAGTAAAATTTCGTATAAAATTTTTTCTTTAAAAGTCTCAGCAAATCTTAAAAAGTCTTAACAAATCATAGTCTCAAATAAGTTAAATATCTCAGTATTTTGTAAGTCTTTTTTAAAAATCTCAAATGAATAACCCAAGACTTTTAAAAGTTTAAATTAAATACACAACAATTTCTAAAGTCTTAAAAGATCTATAGAAATTTCAATAAATAAACCCCTAAAGTGATTTTTTCACACTTGCAGAGGCTTTACGATTTAGGAGGAAGAAGGGTTATTGTGACCGGGACAGGCCCAATGGGCTGCGTGCCCGCTGAGCTGGCCCAGAGGAGTCGGGCCGGGGAGTGTGCAGTGGACCTAATGCGGGCTGCGAGCCTTTTCAACCCACAGTTGACTCAGATGCTGGGCAGCCTTAACAGTGAGGTTGGAGAAAATGTATTTATAGCAGCCAATACATATGCAATGCATATGGACTTCATCTCCAATCCTCAGGCCTATGGTAGTATATACAAAAAAAATAAAAATATAAATAAAAAAATGGTAATAAATGATTTGTTGGGTGAAAATTTGTATCTTTTATGCAATGCAGGATTTGTGACATCAAAGATTGCATGTTGTGGACAAGGCCCATATAACGGAATTGGGCTTTGCACGCCAGCCTCCAACTTGTGCCCAAACAGAGATGCCTATGCCTTTTGGGACCCATTTCACCCCTCAGAAAAGGCCAACCGAATTATAGTCCAACAAATTTTATCGGGTGACAAAGCCTACATGAGGCCCGTTAACCTTACCACCCTAATGCCAATGGATTTTCATAATATATAAGCCCATATCAAATTTTCATTATTATTATTATTATTATTATTATTACTACGGTTGTTGTTGTTGTGTTTGTTTTCTAATAAGTATTGTCTGGTGATTTATCTCTCAACCATTTTATCTTAATCGCCTCATTTTCGTGTCTCAAGTGTAATGGATTTTTTATATGGTGAGTGAAGAATGAATAATTTTTTGCTGTTCCTTGTTCCTCGTAAAAGCGTGTTGTTATGAATTCATTTGTCGTCATTCTATTATCAAGAATTCAAGTATTATTGGCTGCAATACTGGAGTTCGAATTTTGACATGGAAAAATGATGTAATAATGATGAATTTAATTAAAATGTCATACGAGTTGGTTATATTAAATCCAATGTGAGGAGGGAAAATAATTATTGTGTAACAAAATGATATTTACCTCCAATTTATTATGCATGTATAGGTATTCCCTAATCAATCTCCTTCAAACCAGATGATTAAAAAAAATACAGAAGATTTTAAATATTTTTTTTGAATCTTTAAGAGCCAAGTTAATGATCACATATGCAAGAAAAGATTTCCAATTTTCATTTGGGCTACCATATTATGAGCTTCTAATCACTTATAAGGCCAGTATCATGAAATTCAAATTAAATAAGATTGGATTTCAATAATAATAATAATAATAATAATAATAATAATAATAATAATAATAATAATAATAATAATCTGGACATAAGCTGTGTATTTATTATATTATTATTGCTCCGCGGTTAAATTAGGTTGAGTTTTTGGAATCTCAATAAATGCCAACGAATTTTCACCTAATAAATCAAGAAAAATTTATTGCGAAATGATTCGGAATAAAAAAAGTACTGAATTTTGTGTTGGAGAAAATATTTTTCAATTCGATATCCACTCTTAATATAATTTCAAAACGTGCTGAGCCTAATAAATGGCTGCCTCGCACGCTTCGGAAGCTTACTTGATAACATTACATGCTTCAGCTTTTCGCTCGAATACATTCTCTAATTGTTTAAAATAAAATACTTAATAAATAGGATTTTTGCTTAATACGATCCCCTCCCACTCCAAAATAAATATGATTCTTATTTGCCGTGTAAATAGGATTTTTACCAAAATAAAAAATAAATAGGATTTTTTGCTTAATATTATAATAAAAAATTTAAACGTAATTCACGAAATACCAAAATAATATCGACTTTGATATTTTTTATTTTTCAATTTTTATACAACAATATGTGTTTTTTTCTATTATTTTATACTTTATATTTTTTTTTTCAAATAACCCGTATAGTACACAGGTGTCGTACTAGTATGGTCAACATAAAAAAAGTACTGAGTATTTTGTATTATTATGGTGATAGCAATAAATAAATGTAAATTTATATGGAATGCATGTATAGTACACGTAGGCAGTGTTTGTTCATTTGTAAAATCTCTCGGCAAACAGAAAATAAATATGATAGAATATCTACAAAGAGTACAATATTGATGTTCCTAACCACTGAACAACTATTTTTTTTTTTTTAAATGACACATTTTCTGTGAAGAAATATATATTGTTAGGTGTATGTACATACTTGTCTTTCAAAGAATGACAAATAATAGCACGAACGGAGAATGATAACGAACGGCTCGATGAAACTACGAACACGATCCTTGAACAAATTTGAACTAATAATTTAAATAACAATTAAAGTTGAAGCACGTGAAACACGTTCTCCGTAAGATGAAATTGTCGTCGATTAATGCTCACGGTTTTCGACAAATGTCTCCAAAATACGACGACTTTTATCTTGTGTATAGTGACGCTTCAAATACACAAGATATCGGTAAAGTTACTTGTGTTTAGAAATCTCATGAAATAAAGAAATAATCATGAACACAAGAGAAATATGAACTATCTTATGTTATATCAATATTTATTATCTTTATATTAAGTTCTCTAATATTATATGCATTTGAAATCATATGGGTCAGTATAGGTGTTCTTAGACATCTCGGGGAGTTTATGGCATCAAAAGTCACCTTTTAGGGACGTGCCCGATCGTCTAAAATTGAGTAAAAATCTTTTCGACACGAGCAGGTGCTTCTGGGTTGCGTGCTCGTCGCGCCAAAAAATGGGTTGAAGTAAGCGTCGTGCCCATAATAGGGCTTGGAGTGCGCCAGCGCGTCGAGAGTTGCTCTTCCGGACTCAGAATTGCGTGCTCGTTTAACTTATCCAAATATACGCCAAAGACAAAAACTTTGCGAATCATACAATCTTTAAATTACATAAACTCAACTTTTAGTTACATATAAACTTGAATTCCCCTACATTTCAACTATAGAATTAATCTCTCATTCTACCTAATATGGTTTTGAGATTTCATTCCAATTCTTCTACTTACGAAAAGTAGAAGCGTAAAATAAGTACAAACTAAAATTTCTTACAGTCCTCCACATGAATGAAAATAATGCATGAATCCAATACTTTAGAGTTTCGAACCATCATTGCATCAGGATAGATTAGCTTGTGACTCTAAATCTTTCTTATTGAGATCGGATACACTAGCCAGTTAGTAGTGCGATGCTTTCAACTTACCGGTCACTTGCGTGCACCAAGACAATAGTACTCACACAACAACAACTCTAACACTTTCATATTCTCACGTTGTGTTTGTTGCGGCCTTCGACCATATTTTGGTTTAGTAAGTATTCATTTGAAGCAGCTAATTACTTCCCACTTACAAAGGCGATTCTCCTATAAAAAGTATCTCACCTTACTCTACCCTTAGGTTAAAAATCGATTAATGATATAAACATCAAAATGATATATATTTTTAAGTAAATAATTTTCATGCACCTTTTAATGTGAATTTATAATTAGTAAATATTAATAATAATTATTATATGATAGAATAGTTACAAAAAAATTATTATACTTAATTAATATAAAATGTAACATTTAGTTTCACAATTAAATAGTCCGCCTCAGGCGAAAAAACCCTCACTGTCAAATCCGAGTAGCGCTCGGCGTAGTATCGGCCAGGGGTCGTCGTTGACCGCCCCACCCCCTTCCCCCCACTTTGACGACGCGCGACTCCGACGCCCTACGGATGGCCGAGTTTGGAGGCCTAGCTATCGATTGCAGATGGGATCCAGAGTGGCGGTGGCGTCCTTCCCGGTCGGCTTTTCGTCTGCGATTGGGGTCCTCAGTCGCTGGTGGAGGTCCAACTAGTGGTGGTAAGTCCCTCGACACTCCTTGTATTCGATTGATGTGCTCTGCCTTCGGGTGGAGCTCCGCCTCTCAGGCGAGGCTCGGCTTTCTGGTCTTTGGAGGTCCGTGGTGGTGTTGGTTGGAGTGTGTGTCAATGGGCGCGGTGGTCTGGGTTAATGACCTCATCTAGTGGTGTTTGATGAGGGCGGGCAGGGCCGGTGTGGGGTGTTGGGGTTGGTCGTGGCTTTCTCGGTTTGCGACGGGTCGATTCGGGGATTGGTTCGAGGCTCGGTTTTACCTACTGCTAGGCGTACTGCAGTTTCAGTAGCTACTGCTCGGGCTTGGTATCTTTCTTGTGTCGATCGTTCACTGCTAGTTGGGCTCGTTTTGGTTCACTAGGGAAGGGCTCCGTTGTGTATTTATGTTTGGTTTCTGTTCTCCGTGTTTTGTTATTGTTGTTGTTTGTTTTGTATTTGTTCGCGTGTTTTAGGTTTGGGTCGTTGGCCCCAGTTGACCTGAGTGTAGCTTTATTATTCTGTTGGAGTCACACTCGGTCATTATCCTGTTGGAATTGTTTTCTGTAGTTTTAGTTGTGGTTAGTAGTTTGTTTTAGTGTCGTTGTGTGGTTGTCATTCTAGCGTTGCTAGTTGTATTTCGTTTAGGTTGCATTGGATGTGTTTGTAACCTCCTATTCTTCCGGGTTCCAGGCTTGCCCATGTACATTGTTTGTTGGCTTTTTTAATGAGATCGTTTATGTCGTTGGAAAAAAAAAAAGTTTCACAAATTAAATGAAAGAAAATGGACGGGGAAAATGCATTAAATGAATAGCCTCAAATTATATATATATATATATAGGGATTGGTTCCAATGCATCCCATTATTTAAAGTGAGGACGTGAGACTCATTCCTAGCCACAAGATTTAGATCTTGATTTAAATAATAATTTTTTATTTTTATTATTTAATTCTTTATTTTTAATTATTTAAATATTATTATGACCATTGACCGTTGACTCCGGCGTTGACCGTTGACTTCCGGCGTTGACTGTTAACTTCCGACGTTGACCGTTGACTCCGGCGTTGACTTCCGACGTTGACCGTTGACCATTTGTCTTTTGTTATGTTATTTCTTTCTTGTTAGGTTAGTTGTGTCTTGTTGCTAGGTTAGTTGTTTGCTGTTGCTATGTTAGTTATTTGTAGCTGCTATGTTAGTTGAGTTTTGTTGCTAGGTTATTTTTTTCTTGCTGCTAGGTCAGTTGTCTTTTGTTGCTAGGTTAGTTCTTTCTTGCTGCTAGGTTAGTTGTCTGATGCTGCTAGGTTAGTTGTCTTTTGTTGCTAGGTTATTTCTTTCTTGCTGCTAGGTTAGTTGTCTTTTGTTGCTAGGTTATTTCTTTCTTGCTGCTAGGTTAGTTGTGTTTTGTTGCTAGGTTAGTTGTCTTTGTTGCTAGTTTAGTTGCTAGGTTATTTCTTTTTTGCTGCTAGGTTAGTTGTGTTTTGTTGCTAGGTTAGTTGTCTGCTAAGTTAGTTGTGTTTTGTTGCTAGGTTAGTTGTCTGATGTTGCTAAGTTAGTTGTAGTTGTGTTTTGTTGCTAGGTTAGTTGTATTTTTTTTTATAAAAAAATTGTAACCCATAGGATTTGAACCTGGTACCTTATGGAAGCATGACAAGCAATGCAACCACTACACCACTCAAGGTTGAGTGTTTTTTGTTGCTAGGTTATTTATTTCAATACAACGGGTCAACGCCGGAAGTCAACGGTCAACGCCGGAAGTCAACGATTCTCGCCGGAAGTCAACGGTCAACGCCGGAGTCAACGGTCAACTATTTTATTATTTAATTAATGTATATTTTAATTGATTTTGATCTAGACAAAATGAGTGGCTAAGATTAAGTCTCACGTACTCATTTTAAGGAGTGGTCTCATTGGATCCATCCCCTATATATATATATATGTATGTATATATATAGATATAAATGCTATTGTTTATTCCACCCTAATACTCACACAATCTTTACATTATGTAATGCTATTGTTTGCTCCACCATAATCAACTCATCCAAAGATTTTCATCAAGCAGTAACTTTTGACTTACTTCATATGCATCATCTGCACATATATCATCTTGCACAAATTCATTTCTGATCGAGAATGTTAATAGAATCAAAATTAATTAAATGCAATATTTTTTTACTTTTACATGTTCTCCACAAATATGAAAAAAAATAAAAAAAATGACTGTCATGAAACTAGTGTGCCGTTGATCATGCAATAATTAAGTAGTCTTCCAAAAATTTCTAACTTGTAGGCTTTTAAATTGTGTGATGTTCAAAACCACATGTACAATTTAAAAAATTAAGTCTCGAGTAGTTGTGAAGTACAAGTACAATAGAGCATCCATGTGAGCCTTCCTTGATAGCAGTTATAAACTTATAATTAATAAACTTTGCTGCTTGGCAAACTTAGTAAGAGCATCTTCAACCGTGAGCATACAGTTTTGTTATGGAGTCATCCAATGACTCGGCTTATGGAGTCATCCACAGTTATTCAAAAATAGTGTATTGACACGTGTTCTATAATAAATACACTTTAGACAGGTGTCAATACATTAAGTGATTGATGACTCCATAAGAAAACTATCCGATAACTTTATAAAATTTTTTGTTAGCATGAATTGTAGTGTATGTGACAATTAAATAGATGGTCTTCCATCCACGTGGAAGGAATAAATGTTCTAATTCATAAAAAGTCTCGAGTGGTTTATTTATGTAACTAACTATCTTCATATTATATTATTATTTATTGTAGTTCCCACATTTTTTCCTCTGGTAGCAATTACCCTCTTTTTCTTCAACCAATTTGTTTTTTAATTAAAAGGAAAAGAAATAAGTGGAAGGAAAAATATGACTCATCATGTCTAACAAGACTTCTACATGTAGAAGTTCTACATTTTATTCCTTCGATTTCTTGCTACATCATTATGAGTATAATTTAGACATTCACGGTTGGAGACATTTTTTATAGAAACTTCTTCCATATTTCTACGATTAACAGTCCATTGGAGATGCTCTAAGGGTGAGTTTGATTGGATTTAACCAATTCCAAAATGAAAATTGCAACTGTCAAAAAGGCCCCTTTATCTCTCTACGTTAAAAAAAGAAAATCACCAATTTTTCTTGTTCAAAACTCTCAATTTCCTTGTGCCTTCCCTGGCGGCGCCGTCGGGCCTCTTGGCGGCGACTTTCTTCATGATGTGCGGCTTGGTCCTCGGTGTTCGTCACTCGTGTCCGTTCTTGAGCCGAAGGAGGTGGAGGGCCGTTCTCGGGTGGTTTTTGCCGCCGCTCTAGTCGCTTCTTAGGTGGTGGTCCGTTGGCTTCCCTGGGATCGAGGTGGTGGCAGGCTTGGGTGGTTCTTCGGGGGTTTGGTTACTGCTCTGATTGCCCTTGTGGTAGTGGTCTGGGCGGAG
>BKCP01006393.1:27590-65855 GCA_008636005.1 Striga asiatica
GGATTGTTATGCTAAACCCTGCAGGTGGATTAAATTCCGGCATAATAAGAATGTGATGAACGAGCGCTAGCTTCGGTGAAATAATAATAAATTAATTAATTCTTGATTGTCAGTAATCGAATTAATTAATGGACATTATATCTTAAACGTGGGGAGGTAAATCGAGTAATTATTATTGGAGTCTCAAATGTAATTTGGGCTAGGGAAAGAGAGTGCAATAATATAATGTTGGTGGCCCATTAATATTATTTAATTAATTAGAGGAGTGGGTTTGACCCACATTTGGTCTAATTAATTAAGGAGCCCTTTTCCTAATCTCCTTAGGATCCCTACTGTAGCTCTATATATACATCATTAAGCTCATGAGAAGAGAACAGAAGTCTCATTCTCATCGTGAAACACGCCTCTCTCTCTAGATCTCATTCGAGCTTTATCTTCTTCTTGTTGCTCCACTGGTACAAGTTGAAGAAGGGTGTATTGAATAATACAGTAGAAGATCTGTAGGTAAACTGAGACGAAATAGATTTTGACCTACAGAACTAACCGGAAGTCGGATTGAGACGTACAGTATATCCAGACGACCGTCTCGACGAGAGCTTTCCATCGCCGCCGACGTCGCCAGAATCCGACGCCGGACGCGACCTCACGCGCCGCCGGAAGCTCCCAGGCTGCAAGTTTCGTTTTGATCTGTTTGCATCCGTTTGATCCGATTTTGATCTGATCTTGTTCCTGCAACCCAAGACGCGTGTTGCGGTCAATCAATTGCGGTCAACCGTTCGTGGTCAACCAGATCTACATAAATTTTAAGCCGTAAGTTCTCTACGTCAAACCTTTAGATCCGCTGCGCATAGGTTTACGTTTGCTATTGAATTCGTGATTTGTACATAACGAGATCCTCACAGATCCCAACAAGTGGTATCAGAGAACTTGGTTAATTCGTTTTGTACAAAGTTCGAATTTTTACGGCTTTATTTGACAAGATGTGTTCAAACGCGGCCATATATTGGATTATATTTGCATAACTCGGTTTTGCAGGAAAATAGTTAATCCACTATTATGGCCGATTATGTGTTTGATGAATGTTGTTGAATGTGATGTATGGTTTTAAATTTGTTTTTAAGGCCTCGGGCATGTCGAGTAATTTATGGATGAATGTTTGTAATAATTATTCGCCCGGGAGTTGACCGGATAGATTTAATTATTTGTTTAGAAAACATGTACATTCATTCGTTGGATCTAGGATCGAATTATGTAATTTTGTAATTTATATTTTTCGTGTTGTGATCGTGGGTTGATAACCGGGAGATCACAAGAGATCAACGAGCCTCGAAGAATTAAAAAAAAAAAAAGGAAACGGCGCGTTTTTCCGACCACTGGTGGCGGCGGCCGGCGGCCGGGCGGCAGCCAGGCGGCAGTCGGCGGTTGGCTGCAGGAGGTGGAGAGGTTTTGCCTTCTTGTCCAAGCAGTACAAGATCAACCAGGATTCTACTGCTTAAAGGTGTTCCAGTTGAACAGGGAAAAGAACTGTCACAGTTTCCTTGTTTAAGGAGACTCAATATTTAATGGCCATAATAGTGGATTTATTTATTTATTTAATTAAATTTATTATGCCATTAAATTATTGTTTATGCATGTTAATTAATTATGTTCTTGCATGGGATTAATTTAGTATTGCTAGATTAATTATGCATGTTAATTAATTATGTAATGCATAGAATTAATTTAGAATTGTGTCAATAAATTATGCATGTAATTAATTATTGCACTGGCATGTATTAATTCAGAATTGCATAAATTATTGAACATGTTAATTAATTATTGCATTGACATAGATTAATTTAGAATTGCATGAATTAATATGCATGTTAATTAATTATTGCATTAACATAGATTAATTTGGAATTGTATAAATAGTTAAAAATCCTCATTAAATTATACTAAGTTTGAGAAGGGATTTTAAATTAAAGTTAATTGTAAAATTCCTAAGGCCTCCATTTCTAATTTGTCGGTAAATCAATTAATTGCGGTAATGGGCTCCCTCTCGGGTGACATTGCTAAAATCAATTGTAGGAAATTACCAGGACAAATTTCTAAAAGTAGACGGTTAGAGGAAATCTTATGAGAGCGTACGGGCTTCCCCTCGGATGACGTATAATCAAATTTGACGACCTTAGGACCGAGAAATGGGATTCACTTAGAATGCGATTAAATTTATTAACCCCCCTCGGGGTCCCTGAATTCTATTGCATGGCCAAATGGAGACCGACTATTAATTTCGTTCGTCATGAATTTGGTTTTGACTTACGAAAATTAATGGGCCTTAGAAAAGCCTTTCTCTTACAAAATGCGAGTTTGTAGGGCGACCCTCGTAGCATGCATTCTCACAAGGTGTAATAGATGTCGGTGGATTTAAGTTAATGTTGTTTTGAGGATATCAATATTAACAGTTAAATTCAAAAGTGTTTAATCTGTAAAATTTATTTGCATGATTCTCAGGATATTCATCATGTCGTTCAATCCGTTGTCTGTCATTCTAAAAGAAAATCAACTTACTGGTCCTAATTACATTGATTGGAAGAGGAACTTAGACATAGTGTTGACTACTGAGGGTTATAAGTTTGCTATCACTGATGCTTGTCCGGCGATGCCGGCGGCTGATGCTCTTGAGCAGGAGAAAGAGGAGTATGCTCGGTGGAAGAAGGCTGATGAGATGGCGAAGTGTTACATTCTGGCTTCTATGTCAAATGTTCTTCAACATCAGCATCAGTCTAAGGACACTGCAGCAGATATACTTCTCAATCTCAGGGATCTGTTCGGACATCAGTCTAGGGCTGCTAGGCAAGAGGCTTTGAGTGCTCTGATGAGTACGCGCATGGCCGAGGGCACACCCGTAAGGGAGCACGCCCTCAGGGTTATGGCGCAGCTCAATGAGCTTGAGGTTATGGGAGGTTATATTGACGGGGAAACCCAGGTTGATATTATGCTCCAATCTCTACCGAAGAGCTTTGATCAGTTCCGGTTGAACTACAACATGTACAAGATGCATATGGCTCTCCCAGAACTGCTTGCAGAGCTTCAGTCAGCGGAGACCTTATTCACTCAAGCACCTCAGGTGCTTGTCGCCGAGCAGGCTGGACCTTCCAGGCCTCACAAGGGCAGGAAGAGAAAGAAGTCTACAGGAAAGGCGAAGGCACAGGATGCTCCAGTTTACCCACGACCGACCCCTCAGGCTGTGGCAAAGAAACCGAAAGGAAGATGCCACAAGTGCAATAAGTCAGGACACTGGAAGGTCGATTGCCCTCTCCTCAAGAAAGGTAACTCTCTCGTTAATGTCGTAGAAACATGTTTAGCGGTTGTATCTACCAGAACCTGGTGTGTAGATACTGGAGCCACTGATCATGTCTGCAATTCTTTGCAGGGGTTCCAAGAAACCAAGCGACTTAGGGAGAGAGAGATCACCGTCTACATGGGCAATGCTACGAAAGTGGCGGCTGTTGCAGTGGGAGACGTTACTTTATCGTTCGATAGTAGTAGTTTGGTTTTGAGAAATTGCCTTTATGTTCCTAGTTTTAGAAAGAACCTTGTTTCAGTTTCTAAACTCGTTATGGATGGTTTTTCAGTTTCGTTTGATGACATGGTTATTATTCGTTTTGAAAATCGTTTCATATGTTGTGGTTCATTAGTTGGCAATTTATATGTTCTCAAACCGAACTCTCCCACAGTGCAACATAATGAATTGAATAATGTCATAACTACATCTAATAAGAGGAAGGAGTCTTCGCAGATGAATCAAGCATATCTGTGGCACCTTAGACTTGGACACATCAACCTTAGGAGGATTCAAAAGTTAGTGGCCAGTGGACATCTCGGTCCATTGGAAGAGCACTATCCAACTTGCGAATCATGCCTAGAAGGTAAGATGGCCAAGAGGCCGTTTACGGCAAAGGGGTATAGGAGCCAAGAAGTGCTAGGATTGATTCATTCTGATTTGTGTGGTCCTATGTCGATCCAGGCTAGAGGAGGTTTCGAGTACTATGTGTCTTTCATAGATGATTACTCGAGATTTGGGTACGTTTATCTGTTGCACCGCAAGTCCGAATGCTTTGAGAAATTCAAGGAGTATCGGGCAGTTGTGGAGAAGCTTCATGGTAAATGTATCAAGTCACTTCGTTCTGATCGAGGTGGCGAATACCTTTTTGGAGAGTTCAGGACATACTTATCGGAAGCTGGGATTGAATCCCAACTGACTGCACCCGGCACGCCCCAGCAGAATGGGGTTGCAGAGCGAAGAAATAGGACTCTTATGGAGATGGTTAGGTCTATGATGAGTTATTCGAGGTTACCAGATTCGTTCTGGGGTTTGGCATTGGAAACGGCATCGTATATTCTGAACATGGTTCCGTCGAAGTCAGTTGACACTACCCCTTATGAGATGTGGAAAGGGCGCAAGCCCAGTTTCTCACAGTTTCGAGTTTGGGGTAGTCCTGCACACGTGTTAGTGCAGGAACCTGGCAAGTTGGAGAAACGTTCGGAAGCACGAGTTTTCGTAGGCTATCCCAAGGAAACGAAAGGTGGATTATTTTATAGTCCCGGGGATCAGAAGGTGATCGTTTCGACGAACGCTAGATTCTTGGAAGAAGACTATATTATGAATCATAAGCCCGCGAGTAGACTAGTCTTAGAGGAGTTAAGGGGTGAAAGCGATGGTTCCCCACCGAGTGCGCAAGTAGATACATCACATAATACTGCAACACGACACACTGAGAGTGTACCAGTGCAGACAGTGCCTCGTCGCAGTGGGAGGGTTTCTCATTTACCCGACCGATGGATAGGTCTTGGAGAGTCGTCAGACTCAGTTCCAGGAGGCCTAGAATCGGACCCAAGAACTTACGATGAGGCACTCCAAGATAAAGATGCAGATTCATGGAATGTTGCAATGAAAGCTGAAATGGGGTCAATGGACTCCAATCAGGTCTGGGATCTTGTAGAACTACCCGATGGGGTACGACCCATTGGATGTAAGTGGATCTATAAGAGAAAGAGAGGATTGGATGGGAAGGTGCAAACCTTTAAAGCTAGGCTTGTTGCGAAAGGTTATACCCAGATCGAGGGTATTGATTATGATGAGACCTTTTCGCCAGTAGCTATGCTTAAGTCCATTCGGATTCTCTTGGCTGTAGCCGCTCATATGGACTATGAGGTCTGGCAGATGGATGTCAAGACAGCTTTCCTTAATGGGAACCTGCAAGAAGACATCTATATGCAGCAACCAGAGGGATTCATTGCTGAAGGTCGTGAGCATCTAGTGTGTAAGCTTAATCGGTCTATTTATGGACTGAAGCAAGCTTCGAGATCTTGGAACATCCGTTTTGATGAGGTGATCCAGTCGTACGGGTTCACTCAATGTCCGGATGAGCATTGTGTTTACAAGAAAATCAGTGGGAGCGTGGTGGTGTTTCTTGTGCTTTACGTAGATGACATACTGCTTATTGGAAACAGTAAGAAGGAGTTATCAGACGTAAAGGTGTGGTTGTCTAAGCAGTTTGATATGAAGGACTTAGGTGAAGCAGGACACATTCTTGGTATTAGGCTCATTAGAGATCGTAAGAAGAGAATGTTGTGCTTATCCCAGTCTTCATACATAGATACTGTCTTGGCCAGATTTAGCATGCAGGATTCCAAGAAAGGTATGTTACCTTTCAGACATGGAATACCTCTATCTAAGGAGATGTCTCCTAAGACGTCTAAGGAGATAGAGGAGATGAAGACAGTTCCTTATGCTTCGGCAGTAGGAAGTCTCATGTATGCAATGCTATGCACAAGGCCGGATATTAGCTACGCCGTTGGCATGGTAGCTAGATATCAAAGTAATCCAGGACGGGAACATTGGTCTGCGGTGAAGCATATACTCAAGTACCTGAGAAGGACTAAGGAGTACATGTTAGTTTACCGTGCAGACAGCTTGTTACCTCTGGGTTACAGTGATTCCGATTTCCAGTCAGATAAGGATGAAAGTAAGTCAACCTCAGGTTATGTGTTTACCTTGGGAAGTGGAGCCATTTCATGGAGGAGTGCTAAGCAGAAATGCGTGGCAGACTCCACCATGGAAGCCGAGTACATAGCAGCCTCAGAGGCAGCGAAAGAGGCAGTTTGGCTCAGGAACTTCTTAGTGGACTTAGAGGTTATACCGAGTTTGCCACGTGGTATCACCGTGTACTGTGATAACAGTGGAGCAGTAGCGAACTCAAAAGAACCTCGAGCCCACAGGGCAAGCAAACACATAGAGCGCAAATACCATCTGATTCGGGATATCGTTGGTAGAGGAGACGTTGATGTTGCCAAGATTGCGTCAGAGGACAACCTAGCTGATCCTTTCACGAAGAGTTTGCCGGGGAAGGTCTTCGTCAAACACGTGGAAGGAATGGGAGTCATGAGCATGGCAATAGGATCGACATAGGTCTTTTAGAATAACGGATTGATAGGACTATACTGTAAAAGCGAAAGCTTTAAGTATAAGTGGGAGATTGTTAGTGTTATATACTGAAAGCTTGGCTTTGCATGTTATTACACATTTACCCTTTATGAATGAGAATCATGTTAGATTAAACAAGTTCTACGTTCTGTTGTTCTGCACTTAGATAGGGTGGGTCGTCATCGGGCGAACCGAAGATCACTCTATCAGTCACTTGCGAACAAGAATAGTTGTTCACAACCTAGATGGACATGAACACCCCATCCGAACGGTTGTAGTGTCAACTGTACAGTTTGTCTTGACTGATTAGTTGCACTAGTACATTTATGTATTGAACAGGATCCCAGAGAGGAGAAGTTCATTTTATACTGATCGTCGTAAATGAACTAGGCCTCGGTTAATTACTGCGTTCTCTTAACCCGTAAGATATTAAACAGGCAGATATATATAATATATATTACTTTGATTCACATGGGTGAGGTTCAGTTCGCTGGATTAATATTCCTACTGTTTTGGGTAATATTATTATATATAGGATGTGCTGTTAGGATATTTACGGTCACCATGTGCGTTAGTTTGATGATGTCCCCGGAGTGAGTTCATGAAGGATTGTTATGCTAAACCCTGCAGGTGGATTAAATTCCGGCATAATAAGAATGTGATGAACGAGCGCTAGCTTCGGTGAAATAATAATAAATTAATTAATTCTTGATTGTCAGTAATCGAATTAATTAATGGACATTATATCTTAAACGTGGGGAGGTAAATCGAGTAATTATTATTGGAGTCTCAAATGTAATTTGGGCTAGGGAAAGAGAGTGCAATAATATAATGTTGGTGGCCCATTAATATTATTTAACTAATTAGAGGAGTGGATTTGGCCCACAGTTAGTCTAATTAATTAAGGAGCCATTTTCCTAATCTCCTTAGGATCCCTACTGTAGCTCTATATATACATTATTAAGCTCATGAGAAGAGAACAGAAGTCTCATTCTCACGTGAAACACGCCTCTCTCTCTAGATCTCATTCGAGCTTTATCTTCTTCTTGTTGCTCCACTGGTACAAGTTGAAGAAGGGTGTATTGAGTAATACAGTAGAAGATCTGTAGGTAAACCGAGACGAAATAGATTTTGACCTACAGAACTAACCGGAAGTCCGATTGAGACGTACAGTATACCCAGACGACCGTCTCGACGAGAGCTTTCCATCGCCGCCGACGTTGCCAGAATCCGATGCCGGACGCGGCCTCACGCGCCGCCGGAAGCTCCCAGGTTGCAAGTTTCGTTTTGATCTGTTTGCATCCGTTTGATCCGATTTTGATCTGATCTTGTTCCTGCAACCCAAGACGCGTGTTGCGGTCAATCAATTGCGGTCAACCGTTCGTGGTCAACCAGATCTACATAAATTTTAAGCCGTAAGTTCTCTACGTCAAACCTTTAGATCCGCTGCGCATAGGTTTACGTTTGCTATTGAATTCGTGATTTGTACACAGATCCCAACACGGGGCTGTCCGGCTAGGTGTGGGGTATGGTTCTTGTTGTCGGTTCATGTTAGGCCCTTTCGACAATTTTTGGATCTGCAGCTTGGACTGTGGCCCTGTCCATTTGAACGGTCGGTCGTGGGTGTCATCATCATTTTGTGCTCAGAGTGGCTTGCCGATGCGAGAAGAGCTTTAGTCTACATATAGCTTGTTTTGTGTGTTGGGGTTGTGTGTGTTTTGCATGTTTTATGTTTTGTGGTAGTGTCCGTGTTCTATTTTCTCCCGATTGGGAATTATTACTCTCTAATCGTGGGAGTTTCGTATTATGGTATTACTGGTTTTTAGTCTTGTGAGTGTGTTTAGTTTAGTAGTTTCTAGGCTACCGTCTTTCCGACTTGTATATGCCTCTTTGAATTTAGCTTTTGGTTGTTTCATTCGGTTAGTTAGCCTCTTGTAAATAGGGGTTTTATTAATATATAGAAAAAAAAAACTTATGTAGATGAAATAATCAAGAGTTACCTAGTTTGGTTGAATTTGTGTCGTTGTATATCAAGTCTATTAAATATTTGTGCAATAACCTTAAATGCCTTATATTTCAAAATGGAGGGAGTAACATAAGTGTTTACAACTTTCGATAATAATAGTTAGCAATCGATTATGTTGTCGTTACATTTTTGCCCTTCCTTTAATAAAAAAAAAATTATAAATAATTGTTAAATATTCTTCGTACTTGATGTTCTATTGCTCTTCTACAATAGGGCTCAATCAGGCCAGACACGATTTTTCTTTCCTTCAATATTGACGTCAAATTTCTACATCGTCTACTCAGGGCACAAGCAACATATAGTACTTATGAATAAATCACAAAGCAGTATAGTAGTTAATTAAGACAAAAATCATTACATTTTATACTAATTGAGTAATACTTATATTTTTTATTGAATCATATAATACTTATTATTAAAATTAGTAATTATATTTTACACTAAATGATATATGAAAGTAAATAAGCATAAAAGATTATGTTGCAAAAACTTTGTGTTCAAGTTATTTATTCTAAAATCAATATATTTTTTTTATCTGATTAAGCGATTCTTTTTTATTGGCATAGTAAAATTTTTTAAAACCACATAAGCACTTGTTATAATAAATTTAATATTTTTCAGGTAATTAATTGGTCATGATCCCTCAAAATTAAAAATATTACATTATTTATTACATTTTACGCAATCAATTATATAGCGATTAGTATTCAATCAAATCGTTATGTACTATTTATTTTAACTAGTGCTCAAATTTTAAAAGATAATACTATTACCTAACTTATATTAGAAATAACTATAATATTTATTTATATCTCTGCAAATACATAGGTCGAATACAAGTATATATATAATTGCTAGCAATCCATTAAATAAAACCTCATAAATTACCTACGTGCCACCTAACTTTCCAAAAATTGATTCTGTTAATTAAGACAAAAACTGTTATATTTTATATTAATGGAGTAATAGTTATATTTTTTTTTTTATTATATCATATAATAGTTAGTATTAGAACTAATACTTATATTTTACACTAACTGATATATGAAAGTTACATATACATAAAAAAATTCTATTGTAAAACTTAAAATCCCTCAAAATCACATAAGATAATAAATTTTATATTTTTCAGCAAATTAATTGGTCATAATCTCTCAAAATTATAAATATTATATTATTAATTACATTTTATGCAATCAATACATATGCAATCAAATAATTACATACTATTTTTTAAACCAATGATTAAAATTTAAAATACAATATCATTATCTAACTTATAATTTTGATATTATTTGCATAAATATGTATTATAGTATTCTATGTTTAAAATTAATACTATTTTCTAACTTATAATTTTAATATTATATGCATATAAATAACTTATGGGTTAGGATCATATGAGAATGGTAGATAGTGAAAGAAATGAGAATAAATCTGGACCATATGATCAAGCATATCAATGGTTATGATGAAGTCAAACTATGGTCAATCATTAATGGCAATCTGGTAATTATTTGATCATAGTATGGTCAAATATGTGTATTTGACCAATAATATGTGTAGGACCCACTCATCAATTAATTATCTATTTTCTTTTCATCTTCCTTCCTCACAAATCGATCTCAAATCTACACACACACACACAGACACACACACACACACACACAGCACGTCTGCCGCCACCGTCGGACCACCACCCGTTGCAGCCACCAGCACGACTCTCGCCGCCGTGCCTCAGCCGTCAGCCTCCGCCCCAATTTTCTTGCCGGTCAGCCACAGACTGTCGCCTCGCCGGACACACGCAAGAATGACGGGCATCCAGAAACGACCGCCGTCAGAATCCGCCCGAAGCTTCACGCCGGCAAGAGCGGCTGCCATATTCTCGCCCAGAATCTCTGTGGAACGCAGCCATATTCTCGCCGTCGCATCTCCCGTCGGGCGACGTGACCACGTCTCTCCGCCATGGCTGCGAGAATACTGTTGTGGTCGAGAATGCCAAAAACCAAGGTACGTAGATGCCACAAAAAATTTAAAAAAAAAAAAAAAAGNAAAAAAAAAAAAAAAAGAGAAAAAAAAAAATGGCCGCCGGACCTGTGGGACCAGATCCGGCGAGGATAGTGTCAGCTCGAGGATGTTAGTCGCCGGAGAAAGCTGTGAGATGGACGAGCGAGGTCGCCGACGACGAGCAGAGGAGATTGCTGTGAGAGGATACCAGTTTACAAAAGGAGGGGCATGTTTTGAAAATTTGACAAGTCCTAAGGACTTAATTGTAATTTCAAAAACTTTAATTTATTTCAATTTAGTTCAATTTAGTTTGTAGGTTAAATATATAATTTACTAAAAATTCTTCATGCTTAAAAAATTCGATATTTGCACATTACGATTTACTGGATTGAACATTACCATTCAACACATTGCACTTTATTGTTTAGTGCATTGCACAACGAAATGATAATCAATTTGCATAATAGTGTGTCTATATGTACATTAAAAAACTAAAAAAAATGCAAAAATATCAACGTGCTGTAGAATGCAAAATAATTTTCATTCGTTGGTTCGGTTGACCGACTAACCGAAATGCTAAAATTGAAATAATCAAAGTTTTGGAAAGGTTAAACCGATTGAACGGTTATGCCAAACCAAATTAAAATCAAATAGAAGTACTTGGTTTATTCGGGCGGTTAGCCGAATTAAAAAAAAAAATCTGAATTAAATTATACTTTATGTTATAAGAAAAACTGTTTAAAAACGTTAATAATTTTATTTATTATTTTTGGTTGAAAAACTTTAAGGTTGGTCAGTTTCAATCTCTGATAGTCATGATAAAGTGCAACGTGCTGTTTTGTAAAGTGCAACTTGTTAAATTATAAAGTGCAACGTGTTAATGTATAAAGTAAACTGATGTAATTTTGATACGCTAGCATGCTTGTATTTTGTGGGATAAATGATGTTATTAATGTTAAATTATTATGTGTATCCGTTTTTTCACATGTATGTTGTTGTGGTATTTTTGCGGGAGCTATTGACGTTAATCGTGGAGTGTGTTGATAAAGTGCAACGGGTTGTTTCATAAAGTGCAACGTATTGTTTTATAAAGTGCAGCATGCTGCTATATAAAATGTTGATATATAAAGTACAATACTTTATATGATCACATATAAAATATGTGTTTTTGAAAAATATATCTAGTAGGTATAATTATATATCGAATTAACCTAAATAATTAAAATATTTTACTATTTATTATTATACAGGTATATTCGTTATTATAATATTTTTATATATTAAAATTTCACATATTAAATTTTTAAGCATTGTACCCTTTATTTATCATTAATATGAATTTATGTAAACATTGCTATAAATTACATATTTGGTCGTGTAATAATTTAAAATATACTCAAAATTAATAAATTTCTAAAATTGTTCCTCAACACTATCTATTTTGTTTACTTAATTTTTAATTCAATGAAACCCTAATTCCCTAATTTGAATTTGCAATTTTATTACACATTTATTAAAATTTCTGTAAATTACACATTTGTCGCATGTACCAAATTAAAATATATTCAAACTTCAATAATTTGCCATCAATAATATGCATTCAGACAAACAATAATGTGCATTCCGTATAACATTATTGTGCAACCTATCAATCAAGTATTTTTTATGTGCATTTTCAATTTTAAAACATTAATAATGTGTATTTTTTTATTGTGTAAGCCTACATGTTATAATGCACACTTTATACTCAATAATTTTTTGTGAATTATTGAACTTTTAATTACACATTTGACCCAAGGTCTAAATTGAAATATTTTATAATTTATAAAATTGCACTTAAACCCATGTAAAGTATCAAATTCTCAAAACAATGCCCCTAAATCTAAAATTCATCCAAATGTCTGCGAGCTGAAAATGATGGCAGGTCTCGTCGGACGACGGCTGCCGGACCTCGACGACGACGCATCCTCTGACCGCGCAGAAAAGTACGAGCGGCGCTCTGACTAACGGAGGCGACCGGACTGCCGGCGATGGGACGGTGGTGGATCAGTCGGTAGGTAGCGACAAATCGGCGCGTCTGCCAGGCGGCGGTGGAGACGGTTCTTTGAGGCGGCGAACTGAAGCTGATGGCAGATCTCGTCCGCCGACGGCTGCTGGATCTCGACGACGCCACCGCCTCTGACTGCACGGAGAAGTACGAGCAGCGCTCTGACTAACGGAGGCGGCCGGACTGCCGGTGACGGGACGGTGGTGGATCTGTCGGTAGGCAGCAACGGACGGACGGTGATGATTTGATTGATTTCTCTTTCTGTGTGCGTGTCCGTGTGTGCGAGTGTGTGTGTGTGTGTGAGCGCGTGGAAAAGTGTGTGTTTTGTGCGTGAGGGAGGGGAGAGTGGAAGCAGGTTTGGTGGGCCCCACCTGTTGGTTAGTTGATTGTAATGGTATAATTACTAACCTACCCTTAATAAGTGTGACAATTTGGACTATTTTGAGCGGCTGGATCATTTAATCCAATGACCAAGACTTATTCTCATTTCTTTCATTGACTACCATTCTCACCGGAGCGTGACCCAATAACTTATAATACATTATTTATATATATGCAAATGTACATGATCGAATACTAGTAATATGGATAGTTGAGATGCAAATAAATGTTGGGCTAAAATTTGAATCAATGAAAATTTATAAACAATAACTAATGTGTCAGCTATATAATTATACATATAGCATTGTGCATTCAAACAACTGTCAAATTAATTAATACCATTTGTAGCTGATTTTAAATTTAATAGGCCTCTTAATGATTATGACTATTTTCCTTTATTATTTACTAACTGGAAATTAGTCATTCTTTGTCCTTTAACCAGTAACTGCACCAGCCATTTACAGTTGAGAGCTTTCACGCGTATATAGGAACCGATCCCTGCACCATTTTAAGCACAAAAAATTCGTAAGTCCCCAAAAAGCAAAAAGAAAAAAAAAATCATACCTTTCTTTTTCCCTTTTTGAAGAGCCATGAAAATGTCCAAGTTGGTGCAACATTCAAGCAGTTTTGCTTTTTTCGTATTCCTTTTGACAATTTTGGGAGATTTAATGAGTTGCGTAGAAGCTAAGGCATTTTTCGTGTTTGGGGACTCATTAGTCGATAATGGAAACAACAATTACTTAGCCACCACGGCCAGAGCAGATTCTCCACCTTATGGCATCGACTACCCGACCCATCGCCCCACGGGCCGTTTTTCAAATGGGCTTAACATTCCGGATATAATTAGTAATGTTTCAACTTTTTATGCTGCATACACGCTTCGCTTCTAAAGTTGGGCGAAGAGTTGAAGATTTTTTTTTCTTTTTTTTAAATGAATGACTTTTTAATTTTATTAATTATTTGTGAGGCATCTAGCTACTTCCAATGATGCATGGAAAAGGATATATCATTTTTTGATGGCATGCAACTTTACAGTTTTGACAATAGATTTAAGAGCATCGAAAACTCAGTAATGTATTTATTCAGCTGATTGATAAATGTTAAAAAATGAATATAAGTGCATGTGTGTGAATTTTGATATAGGTGAAAAAATGGGGTGGGAGCCCACATTGCCATACCTAAGCCCAGAGCTTAAGGGAGAGAAACTGCTTGTTGGTGCCAACTTCGCCTCTGCTGGGGTTGGTGTACTTAATGACACTGGAATCCAATTTGTAAGTTTTAATTAATTTCTTTTGCATCGGGACTAATTTATAATTAATTTCACCTAACATTTTGAACAGTTTTTTTTTTAATCTAATTAACTAAAACGGTTTTGTGCATGATGAAATTTATATTGTTTTTTCTAATTTATAGGTGAACATTATTCGAATTTACCAACAATTGAGTTACTTTGAGCAATACCAGCAGAGATTGATTAGTGTAATTGGAGAAGAAGAGAGTAAAAATTTGGTGGAGGATTCTTTGGTGCTGATGACGTTAGGTGGTAATGACTTTGTCAACAACTATTATTTGGTCCCTTACTCTGCCAGGTCACGCCAATATGTCCTCAAAGATTACGTCCCTTTTGTCATCTCCGAGTATAAAAAAGTCTTACAGGTCTAATTCCTTAATTCGCTTCCATTTTATTCAATGATTTTTATAAGGTGTATTAATTTTTATTGTATCTAGTATAGAGAATCGGGGCAAGAGGGTGCACTCCCACACACTTCAATGATTTATAATAATTGTATCAATTTTTATTAGAGGAATGCTATAAGTACATAATACTGTACATAGAGTTGTACATAATACTCACATTAGGTGAGTCCTACTAAAAATAAAAAATCAAGTGGACACTACTTCATGTGAGTGTTATGTACACATTTATGTACATTTATTATGTACTTGTAGCAATTTCCTTTTTATCTATACTTATATTAAAAGGTATACCATTTACCAGATTTAGTATAAAGAAAAGTCAACAACATTTATTGCATTACTATTTCCGTATTATACAATCTATATTTATATAAAAGGAAGTTCTGTTTACTACATTTACTATCCAGAAAAGTCAACTGCATTAAATGTCATTACTATTTTAATTGATTTACTACATTTACTATATTTACTACATTTTATTTATTTATTTGTTTTATTTTAAAAAGATAAGTATAATTTGATTACTTGGTATTTGATTATATCAAATATATTCCTATTTAGTATATACATTAAATACTTACTAAAGTATTAATTTGTTTTATTTGTCAAAGTTAAGTATAGATTTGTTTATATTACCAAATCATAAAAAAATAATAAATCCATATTGTAAAAAAATTCATATAATTTTATAACAATTCTACTACACTATTTAACTCTATTTCTTTTTTATTATATAATAAAATAATAATTAAATATTATATGGTGAACAACAATAAGTAAAACTGTTACTTTCTCTTATATAAAGGGATAAATTTATATGCTAAAATTAAATTTTTATTAGTATAAATGTTTTAGTGAGATGATATATTAATTATTTTACAAGCTAGCAATAACATGCTCATATTTAATGTTTTAAAAGATGTAGAAAAAAAACTTATAATAACTGGATTGTTTTTTAGACTTAAACATTGATTAAAAGAGGTAAAAATTCCTAATTTTTAGACTTAAACGTTGATTAACACCATAGATTAAGAGTTTATATTTAGTAAAATTCCTAATTGTAATAAAAAAATTAATTTTTGCTATATTTTAGAATATCTTTAAATTCATTATAAAAAAAAAAAAGAAAAAAAACTACAATGAAAAAAACAAGTCAGCTATATATCGATTTGTTGTACTCCTCAAATCACATTCACAATTTGGCTACAAGGAAAGGAAACTCATTGATTAAAATATTATTTTGTCAGTAGTTTTAATGTACAAGAAACTTTAAGACTCCACTTGAATATTATAAAACTTTTATTGAACATTGTACAATTTTCTTGCGTATTATAAACTTTTATTGAATATTCTTATAATATAATATTCTCTAAATAAATATATTTCGTGCTTCGCACGGGTCACGTACTATATATATCCCGTACATTTTTCTTTATTCATGTATATAATTATAAGCCTAGATAAATAGCCTTAAAGTTGTGCACCCCGTGCATCGCACGGGCTCTGTACTAGTTATATCTAATAAGATTTAGAGAATCAAGACAACAGGGTGCAATCCCACGCAGATGAACCGCACCATAAAAGGGTAGGTATAGGTGCACCATAGTAAGGTTCCATCTCAAAACTAATTGGTGACGAGAGGAATAGCACTAGGCATATAAGCTATGCTCATTTTATTTTCGTGAAAAAATTAATGTGGGACGACTATATTTTAACATATCTTAACTCAGTCAACAATTGATTTGGTGATGCAGAGACTATACGATCTTGGGGCCCGTCGGGTTATAGTGACGGGAACCGGGCCATTAGGGTGCGTGCCGGCAGAATTGGCCCTACGCAGCAACAATGGAGAATGCTCGGTAGAATTACAAAAGGCTGCATCAATATACAACCCTCAATTGCTTCAAATGCTCGATCAAATCAACCAAGAAGTTGGCTCTAGTGTTTTCATCGCGGCTAATGCCAATCAAATGCATATGGATTTCATCTCTAATCCTGCACAATTCGGTAACTTTTTTTCGCTTATCAATTACTTATATTTCCCCCCTTTATTTATTTATATTTCTCTAATCCTACAGTTTGTTTTGGAATGTGGGCAGGATTTACAACATCAAAAATGGCATGTTGTGGACAAGGCCCATTTAATGGGGTTGGGCTTTGCACGCCACTATCAAACCTTTGCCCCAATAGGGATTTGTACGCGTTTTGGGATCCCTTTCACCCATCCGAACGAGCCAATAGAATTATTGTGGAGCAAATCTTGGGTGGATCCAATACTTACATGCACCCTTTCAACCTCACCACCATAATGGCTTTGGATTCATTGAAAACCAAAACCCATTAATTTCTAAAGCCTTCAATTTTTGATGCCTCAACAAATTAATTAAATAAGTGTATCAGGCTGCAAGCCAAGACATTATTTTGTTGTTTCGTTGTTTTGTTGTTTCAGGAAGTGTATCTCTCATAATCCAACTTTTTAGTGAGAGTCGTTATATGTGTACTTTTGTGTTGGTATTAAATTAATCATGTGTTCCTCTTCCCAAGGTTTTTATTGATGGAACGAAATCATTAAGGACGAGGTTGTTGGGGATTTGGTAAAAGAGTAGTGTGTTTGAAAAGGTTAAGGTTGTTTATCTAAATGAATCAAATGTGTTTTGCTTTTTTGAAATCCAACTATCACCTTCACGAACAAGTTTCAATAACCTGCAATTTGCAGGGAGAGGTTCCAGAGATAAACACTTCGATGCTCAAGTTAGTTTTTGAACTCTATAATTTAGTATTTGCATTTCGCACTGAGTGTAATCACAAGTTAGAGTTTTCAAATTTGGTAATCATATATATATATATATATATAAGCACATGTAATAACTTTTCAAAATTATAGGTTACCAAAATCTTTTCAGATCTAGGTATATAACAAATCCTTCCAAAGATCGACTCACAAATCCTTCCATAGGTAACCATTCAAGTCGATTCTCCAAACCCTCCTTTGTACTCCACTACCTCGGGTATAGTCAAATCATTCGTGGTCGTCTTAGCTCGCAACTCTCCCATCACAACTCAAGCTCACATAGATCGATCCGTATTACCTCTATCATCTGAGTGCATGAACTATTGTTGTACTTGTATCTAAACCGGGTTTGGTAAAAGAGTAGTGTGTTTGAAAAGGTTAAGGTTGTTTGTCTAAATGAATCGAATGTGTTTTGCTCTTCTTCAATCCAACTACCACCTTCAACAACCAATTTCAATAATTTGGGAGGGGACTGCTGAAAAATCAACTATGAAAAAATTGAGTTTGATCCGATTTTGACTGATTTCTTAATGGCTAAATATTTAATTTGAGTTGAATTAAATTGTGTAAAAAAATTCTACATTCCAATTAGCTGTTCGTGTTACATTAATTTTCTCAAAATTGGTTTTCAGTGAGTGATAAATAAATTATTAAAATTAGTCATTAATGGACACATAAAATGTTGGTTGTAGGGGTGACCATGGGTCAATATGGCTCGGATATTAAGAAATCTCAGGAACCGTACCGTTAAATAATAGATATCAACCTTTACTATGTATTTTCTAATTAAATTTATATTCAGCATCTCACATATTTTTAACTATCTATCATTTTTACTCATTTTTTTTTTCAAATTAACATTAATTATTAGATTTATTTCGTATTCATTCATAATCGAAAAATATATGCCATTTTTTCAGAATAAAAAAACTCTACATTTTAACTCAAATTTTCCATTCAATTATATACATTTTAACTCAATCCCACACAATTCCCATTCAATCAACTTTGGTAAGCTGGCCAATTCTAAATAATTGAATTAAGCTATTTGACACAATTCTCTAACATAATGGATGACCAAAAGGAATGTATATGTTTAATATGTGTTATTTTAAAAGTGATGAGATGGGTAGACTAACATGATTGTGTGATTATGTCCATTTTTAGTAATTTGTAGTGGGAAAAAAATTGATGGCAAAAAGGATTATCTTTGGAAACTCATTTTCAAAGATAGCACGTTGGCTCATTTTCATAAACACCTTTCGAAAATGGCTGCTGCTGCCATTTCAGCTCTCCATCTTCTTCCTACCTCCAAAATCTTCTTTGCTCATGCACCCAACTGTTCTTTTCCTTCTCTCAATGTCCCCACCTCACCCTACAAATCCTTTAAATCTAAATCCCTTAGAATAATCTCATTTTCGCTCGCACAATCATCCGACTCCCCAAATTCTGACCCTCGAATTCTCCTCGAAGAACTTGCGGTGTGAATCCAAGAATAGATAGTCTTGTATCTAAATTCTTGCATTTTATGATTCTTTTTTCCTGAAACTTAATCCATTGTTAACAGAATAGAATACTGTGTCTCTTAATGATACATTTGTGTATTTGCTAATTTTCTTTCCCTTTTTGTTGGTTTCGAAAGGATTGTTTTGCTCTTCCAGATGATTATTTTCGCCAATTACCAAAGGATCTTCGGCTGGACGTAAGTTCAAGTTTAGAATGTGTTATATGCTCTACTGTCTGATGTGGTATTGATTAGTAACTACTATATACAGTCTGGTTTTGGGACTTGAATTGTTGGAGTGTAGCTTCTTATGAATTGATTTTTGGAGCTTAGTTGCTATTGAAGTTCCAGTCAGTGACAAATGTACTATATGCCTCAAAGGCACTTACCTAATGCAAGGATGAAAGAAAAGGGTTGCTCTGCGGTGACTGGACTCCACAAACAGTTGGTTTTGATTATAAAAGATGCGAGGTTTATCCTAATTTTAAAAGAACCAATTACTTTTCAACGTTAGAAATACCCTCTGGATGTTTTGTTTCTTTCCTTTTTCTTTTTTGTTTTACTGTGTATGGCCAGCAAGGGGTTATTTGTTAGGTAAATACAAATCTTGAAAAGGTGACTAGAGAATTTTTTGTTTTATTTCTTTTGTCATAAATCTGAACCTCAAGGGTTGTTTTTGTTATTATCCAAAAAAGTGATTATCCAGATAGAGAAGGCAACAAATGTAAAGAATACACTTCAAGCATAGTACAGTATGGCCGAATCGGTAACTTGATTTGGTGGGATAAAATTGTACAATATGGCTGAATCGATAATTTGGATCTGTTTCATTTTCTATTAGCTGCTATTCTGTTGATTCTTCCCCAGCACAAAGTATTCTTAGTTAATGTATGACATCAACGTTAGTTAGTCCATCTATGCTCCCAGCTTTGTATCTTTTTGTGTGGTGTTGAATTTCTTGGACCACTGCTTTGAGTTATATTATATGGGTGCAAAGATCGATAATGAGAACTTGTGTGTAAACTGTGGTTGGTATTTTGGAGTTTGTTCTTTGTTCTGAAAAGTTGAACACAGTTTCTGATTTTCCATTATTACTTCATTCACCCCTTCGCTTGCATCACTTTTGGATAGAAGAAACTTGCACCTCTGCGAAAGTCTTGACTATCAATTTTATTTGTTCAATGTTGAAGCTGAATGATGCAGCCTTTGATCTTTCAAACGGTGCTGTAAAAGATGAGGTCAGCGTCTTGTTTCCTCTACTTGAACACATTGATTGATGCTTTTACAGTTAAGATAAAAGGACAAATAAAAAATAATAAAAAAATATGACAGAATTTCTTAATTTTTTTTTTAAGATAGTGAATAGGAAGAATCGCCAAAAATACACCCAACGCCAGGTTAGTTTTAGTTGTACCAAATGCATGTAAAAGCTAACCCTTGATAATCACAATAAATAAACTTGTCTGCTTGAATTTGTATTTCAGTGTGGCGAAGAGTTAGGTGAGACATTGTTAAACATAAGTCGAGCATGGGAACTTGCTGACACATCAACTTCAGCAAACTTAATGAGCAAGCTCCCGCTGTTTGTGGGTTTGCTCCCTAATAACAATAAATCCGGCAAGCATTCAAATTATACCCATGATTGGTTTGGTTTGGTTTGGACTAGTTCTTATGATTTTTATTTTTCTTGGCAATTAGCACTCGGAAAGCGTTTGGTTTCTGCATCTAGGAGGTTCCAGTCAATGGGTCAGTATGGTCAAGGTGAACTACAAACGGTATGGACTTAAACCTCTTATGATTTTCTTCAATTGGTTAAGGTCATGGTGAACTGAAAACAGTATTGAGTTGAACCTTTTGGGGTTTATTGTAAATTTTCCGGTGTTTTCTACCTTATCCTTTGTTATGATATATAATATGGTTTGACACTATGTAGGTTTTTCTCCTCGAAATACCTTGTTTCTTCTTTTCAGTCTGTTTAGGCTTCAAATTGTAGTCCCTATAATAATTGCATTTTAGTACGTTGACTTTATGTAGGTGTATCCTTGCGGTAATACAAAACTTCAAGAATAACTGGGTTTTTTTCCCTGAAGGGGTATTCATAATTTTGCTACATAACTGGATTTTACTACTATTTTTTTTTTTTTTCATAATTAACTAAATAAGCTTAATATATAGGGTAATATTTTATTCAATCCTCTGATTTATAATTGCTTTTATGGATTTCAGTTTTCAGTGCTACAATTTAAGTTTTACTGACAACTAATGATTGCACATCCATTTTTGTGCATATCCTTATCAAACTTACTGATGCATAGTTATAAATCAGCATAGATTGCTAAAGTGATGAACAAGAATGGAAAGCTATTGGCTGCAAATCTAGTTACGGAGGCAGCTAATGGGGAAGCAAAGCCTGAAACCAGGGTTCTAAAGGTGTATATAAATAGTCTTGTATTTGAAAATGAGAAAAGAAAACGAAAAGTCAAGATTTATTTTCTGATTCATTAAGTTATAACATGTTTTAAATATTGAACAGTTTGGCGAGCTTCAGGTTGAATTGACTCCGGGAAAGGCATATGTTGGTGCTCTGATTGGCTTTATTTTCGGGTAATGCTATCAGTCCATATTAGCTTTTGTCATTCAATGACTCAGGTGTCAGAAAACTCAAAAACGCTTTTAAAACTTCAATTACAGGGTACTTTCATGGCAAGTAAGTCAAGGCATCCAAAGCATACCCGAGAGCTCACTGGAGTATGCGAATGATAATGCATTACTTCTTGCAAAGGTGTCTGATAACTATCTATATATATTGTAATTTTTCGTATTGGGACACATACCCCAATAATTTAGTTTAAAGATGATCAGTTTATATACTAGGGAAAAACGAATAAAGAAATTGAGATATTGCAGATACCCATTGGATGTTGGTATTTATTTATAAATCATCCCTCATGGGTTGTAGTTGCTGTTTAGGTATATATCTCGAGCGGTTATTTGCTATTTCTCAGGAGAATATTTTATTTCGTTTTCTGGCAATTCAGCTGAACTCACCCTTTAACTGATAATGCTGAATGGTGGCCATTGCAGTCCCTGCGTGGAGCTCTCTTGGCGCTTTTCTATTCATCTACAGTTTTGTCTGCTTTCGCGGCTGTAGGGCTTATCCTACTTGGAGGACAGTTAAAGTCAAAAGGAGAGTGAGCAGTAGTTTCCATGAAAGTGGCAAACGCTGTTGCAGTAGAAACCGGTGTTGCAGACATGATGTGAAGATGTCACAAGATGCTTAACAGGCACATGTTGTGTGGCATGAATTTATATTTTGCCTTTGTTCATGCTTATGCAGAGGATTCATGTTTAACACTAAAAAAAATACATTTTTAGTATGAGTGGTATCTTAATGTGAGTAAGTATGTGGCCATAGGAGTTCTTTTAAATTAACTAACCAAGTCTTTTAAATAGCAAACCGTCTTTATCTGTTTCATTGTTTAGCTGTCTAACCTCACCATTGATTGTCCTATACTTGAATTTGGTTATGCCCTCAGTGAGTTTTGTCATTGATGAATGATGACCCCAACTAGATATCAGATAGTTGGAAATGGATTCACAGATTTACCACCAATTCAAGGCCTTTGGCACATTTTTCTCTGTCTCTTCAAATCCAATAATAACTGAAAACTTCGAGCGAATAACCTAAAAATGAAAAACCTAATACAGCTTTCCTCAAGCACTTGCCCTGTCAATATGCTTGAGACTAAATTTTTCTTCCATTCCACCGCAGCCTGTTTATAGAAGCCATGCTTAAGCATATCAAGCAAAAGTATTATAACTTAAGCTTTAAAAACTAAGGAGACTCTTTTTAGGCGGGCAAGCCTAATGGTTAATCAATCACGCATATTCATACTCTAAAAACAAACTTAAACAAAAGTATGACATTGCATAGCATAAATATGCATCTTTAAAGGAAAAAAAAGTATGATGGGTAGACTAACTTAATGATTAGGCGTTCCTCGCACAAGAATTCGTGTAGCTCAAGGCATTCACTCGCAAATAAAAAATTAGACTTAAGAAACATAAAAACGTAATTACATACGAAGTACGAACAGGATTGTAATCATTTGTTTATTTTTCCAAAAAAAATAGGGTTAGTTATATGCACTCAACTAGTCCTATACTATAATACATTTGCTGCAAGGTAACAAACATGCTAAACCTTGGGTGCTCAGAATAAGCTGGTCCAAAATCCCAAATACGGGAACATGGCAATCAAGATTCTCATAAATAGTGGAGTATCTCCCTTTGTTCTCCTACTTATGATAACTCTCTCTTGCACCTCAGGCTCACGTTTAACAGGTCTTACCCGAGGCTCCTTGTCCAGCTCATCCCAACCACCGAAATCAAATTGACTCCTATTCCCATTTCCCCACGATTTGTAATTCTCCATCCCGTTTTCTGATTGAAACCGGACTTCTTTTTCCCTTTTCACCTTCATACGAGCAAAAGGCTTGTTCTTCTTCTTCTTCTTGTTCTTTGTTCTTGGGGAATCGTAAAATGTACCCCAGAGTGTGTCAGCTGCTATAGAAAGTGCTGACTGGGCAAGAGGTAGAGCAATGGCCATGATAATCGAGTTGGGTCCTGTCCCCAGCACCAATGAGGCAATTACAGCTGGAATCATCCANAGGGTCGCACAAAAAAAAAAAAAAAAAAAAAGAAAAAAAAAAGAATTCAATTCCATTGTATAGTGGCTTTACACAATACAATAAGGTTTTACCTAATTCATTGATAATAAAACTGATGATACTTTAGAATTTAGCCTTCGGATTTTCCAAATAAAAAGGCCCACACTGAGTGAGAATGTAAGTTGTCAACTAGCAGAAAATGGGGTTTGCTTAACTGATTATATTAGACCATTAATGGTGTTTCATACTCGTGATTAAATTTAAGCTCAAAAAAGTTTCAACTTTTGGCAAGAGTCAATCGAATAACAGATTCTATAGATACATTGAAGTTGAAATGGAGAAAGAGAAGCCAGTAACCTTAAGAACCCAATCAAACCCAATGGAAGCTTCGAGTACCCCAAACCTTTCATCTTCTTCGTCGTCGTCTACATCAAAATCATCAGACCACCATTTCCTCTGCTTCGTGGAGGTCCGGAACTCACGCTCATCCTCTTCATAGTAATCGTCCGTCGGATAAGCATCGCTGAATCTGGACCGTCGATTGGGGTCTATGTCTTTGCCCCAGTTCCTGCGCGACTCGCCTGTCCGGCCTCCGGCGAAACGCCGGTGCAGATGAGATTTAGTATAAGTGTTATCATCAATAACGAATCTGCGGTGGGAAATTTGATAAATTGGAATTGGTAATTGGGTGAGGAATTGGATAGCCATTACCCTGTGTTTGATTCGGGGGAATCAAAGGGGAGGGGAAGGGAGGGGAAGGAATATTTTTATTTTCCTCTGTTTGGTTCAACTTTTGGCAAGGTAGGGGAGTAGAATTTTCCCCCCATTCTCCCACCCGAGGGAAAATCAGCTCCCCTCCAATTTTGGGGGGATTTGGAGGGGAAGTTAAGTCTTATACTTTTTTGTACTAATGTGCCCTTATCAATTCATTATAATTACTAAATTACTCAATATAAGTAAAACATAAGTAAGGGTATATTTGTCCATGTAATTTTATTTTCCTTCCTCCTTCATCTTCTAACCAAACAAGGTTAATCATTTTCCTTCACCTCCCCTCCTACAAAATCCCTCCAAACAAGGTAAAATTACATTCCCTCCCTTCCCCTCCCCTCCCCTCCCTTCCATTAAATCACCTCCCCTCCCCTCCCCTCCTTTGAACCAAACATAGCCTTAATACCGGGGCAGAAGCGAATAAGGATACACCATTTTGGAGTACATAATAGAATGTACAATTTGGTGAGGCTGGCGTACACTTATAAAATATTTTTGCAAATAATGTATTTTAAATTTTAATATATTGTAATAAAAATTAATTTTTATCAAAATAAAAAATTAATTTTATTATACTCTCAAAATTAATTCTAATAAACACTACACCCTCTTCGTTATTTGCTATCACCACCACTTCCTCCGCCCGCCACCGCCTCCTCCACGCCGGAATTACACCTGAAATTGGAAGTGTAAACAATTGATCAATCAGGAGTGGTAGATTAACAGTATTACGAGAAATCGTGTTTTTTGATGCAAATTCTGTTATCTTTCCTCAAAACCCTATCATCTCCCCCTCTCAATTTGTTGCCCAAAACCTCGCCAACTTCTACTACTCTTTTCCGGTTTGTTCCCTGCCTTCGTTCATACAAATCTGATTCAAACTCCGGCGATTCTGTCATATTCCGGATGGCATCGTCGGCAACAGTGAAGTTGCCGGCGCCGCTGATTGAAGATGGCCTTGGTAGCAGATTTTGGATCAAGTTCAAAAAGGAGTGGACACAAGCGCTTTATACACCATTTATGGTCTGTTTGGCTGCCGGAACTCTCAAACTCGAGGCATTTCGCCATTATATCGCGCAGGACGTATATTTCCTTCGTGCCTTTGCAAAAGCGTTAGTGATCCTCATGATTATTTAACTGATTGGTTTTTCACTTTTCGTTCCTGTGAACTACATTCCTATAAAAACCTGGGATGTTAGTTTTGGTTCTGTTTTAACGGGGAGTTTTAATCTTAACATGGATAAAATCGTTAAGTTTCCATGGTGCTTTGCCCTGTTATTTGCATAAATAAGATTATTAACCTGGGGTGGAGTAAGGATTGAGTGTAGGGATGGAGTTGTTAAAGCGCAGACAATATTATACACTATTGTTGTTTAAAGACCTTGCAGTATTTGTTATTCTCATGCCTGTGACTGGTAGTTTATGGGGACAATGTGGAAGAATCCAGCAGTTCCTTCAATGATTTCACGTGTAATCACGTAGTACATCGTTTCAACTATTTTCTTGCAACAGAAAGTACGTGTTTTCCATATATTTCTCCAAGATTCTTAAGGCCTTCAATCTTGTTCTATAATTTGTCAGCTGAAAAAAGATGCTAGGTTTTATTTCTCAAAGCAAGAGTCAGAAAGGTTGTCGCTGCAAATTTTGTCAGCCGAAACTCTTTACTTGTTTTATCCCAATCTACTTTTATTCCTTTTCCCTTAATTCTTTGCTGCACATCTGTATTACTTGACCTTTAGCTAGTTCATTTTCACGCTGCAAGCTGAGAAAATTTTTTAGGGCCCTTTAATTCTTTAAATGCTTTAAGGCTAATTAGTCAGAAAGATTACCATTTATCAAATAATTAACTGTATATTTTGTTTCTACATGTTCTGGATTATGCAAACCTGGGCTGGTCCATAGGTTTAATTCTCTTTCATTTTGTTGCCCACTCCAACTTTTTCTGGTATGAGTGGAAGGAGACTTTATATTGGTTGCAAAAATTGTGCATTAGGTATGAACTGGCTGAGGAGTTTGCAGACGACGATGATGCAAAAGTTGGAATATATGAACTGCGGAAAAGTGTTCTTGAGGAGCTGAAAATGCATAATTCATATGTGCAAGTAAGTGTCAATAAGAATCCGGGAACATGCTTCTCGCTTTGTTAAAGTATCTTTCTCTTTGTTCGAAATGTTATTTCCTATTAATTTAACTATGCCGCTGTCATTTATTGCATGTACTCTTGGATCAATTTAGAATTGCTAAAGAACAACTATTTGCTGCTGTGGCCACCATGTTAGCTTTGCCTCTTGTTTATTAGGTTTTGGTGAAAGATGGTGGAGAACCCCTTAACAATTTGATCAACTCTTAGTCTATCTCACTGTATGACTTGTAATTGTCATCAAAGATTAAAGAATAGATGGTTATGAAAGAAAGTGTTTCTCAAACCAGTAGAATTTTCTACATGCCATAGCTTGGATTAAACCTGAAGAAAATGAAATGTATTTGTTGGCTTGTCGTCATCCGTTGAAATCTTCATATGATCAGCTATGTCTGTAGACATAAAGACAGAAAAATAGACAAATAAGAAAGAGAACAACTTGGAGGGAGCTAGCGTCGCCTTTTTTCTGTGAGGTTTTGAAAGGTGCTTGCCACATGTGAGGCAACGCCTCAGTGAGGATCGCGCCACAGAGAGATGAGGCGAGGGTGGGGGTATTTTAAAAAATTAGGGTTACCACTTGCGGGTTTCATTTCTTATTTCCAAATTAAACCTTTTCTCTCGAACCAAATCCTCAATCAACTTGTGCCTTTTTTTCAACTGACCGAGGAGAACAGATTTTAGCGGCTTTCCGGCAGTGGTGACAGCTTCACTTAGATACCTGTTTCTATTTGGATGGCTGAGTGAGGTCTGCGGTTGGTTATGGATGTTGCCTCCGCTGCCGGCACCGGAGGTCATTCAAGTTGTGCTGCCAGCAGCCAAGATTTAACCGTCTTCTTTTATTTTTTTCTCTCTCTTCTTCTTNCCTATGGCTACTGGGGTATGTTTTCCAATTTTTGGAGTTGATAGTGGTAGACTTTTGTTGAATGTCCAATTTGTGCCATTGCATGTTTTTCTCTTTTCTTCTGCCTGCTTTTTCAATGTGGCCATGTACAGACTTCTTCAACATTTGTTTGAATGTTTTTCGTTTTTCTTCTGCCTACTTTTAGAGTGAAACTTATGTAATCGGCGACATTGAATTCACATGTTCATATTTCTGTTGCCTTGGACTATTATTTTTTTTTTCCCCGTTTCAAGTTAGGAATGGAATGTACAAATTGGCCATGGTGCATAATTGTGTCATACTGGTGAGTTGTATGATATATTTCTATATTTTGTATGATGACCCGCTTCACCCCACGCCGTGGCAAATAGGAGGCTTGTCGTCTCGGTTGGCCGCGTGCTATTTTAATCACTGGAATGAATGTCAAAAGAAAACTCGGGTGTATATTATAATTCTAGGTTATGGTGTCATTTTATGTTTGTTTGTGTGAATGTTGTGCCTCTTCAGATTTTCGTTTGATTTCATATCCAATGCTTAGTTGTCATTATTTCTATGATGAGTTTCTTTCATCTACCATAGAGCTGCTAGTTTCTTATAACGCTTCTGTGAGGTGGATGTATGTTTATTGTGATTATTTTCCTTATTGAAAATATGCAGGAATGGGGTTTTGAGTTACCCAAAGAGAATACTCCAAATGTTGCAACAAATAAGTATACTGATTTTTTGCTAGCCACAGCATCCGGAAAGGTTGAAGGAGTAAAAGCTCTTGGTAAACTAGATACTCCATTTGAAAAAACAAAATTGGCGGCATATACTCTTGGTGCTATGACTCCTTGTATGAGGCTTTATGCCTTCTTGGGAAAGGAGTTGCAGGCATTTCTTGACTTCAATGAAGGTGTTCACCCATATCGAAAATGGATCGACACTTATTCATCTGATGCTTTTCAGGTCAGTCTTAACAGTTATAGGCACACTTAGTGCACTTTGGTATCCAAAGTTGACTCCACTCAACAAAGCCAAAATTAGATACACATCGTACATATATCTTACTGTTTATTTTGCTGATTCAGGCTTCAGCTTTGCAAACAGAGGACCTGCTGGACAAGTTGAGTGTGTCTTTGACCGGCGAAGAACTTGATGTTATTGAAAAGCTTTATAATCAAGCTATGAAACTGGAAATAGAATTTTTCCTAGCCCAGCCACTTTCTCAGAAAACTGTTGTTCCTCTATGCAAAGAGCACAATCCAGCAGAACATTGTCTCATGCTGTTTTCCGATTTTGATTTGACATGCACTGTTGTGGATTCATCTGCTATCCTGGCGGAAATAGCTATTCTAACTGCTCCAAAATCTGATCAAAGTCAATCAGCTAATCAACTTGTTCGAATGTCTTCCATCGATCTAAGAAGTACATGGGCAGAACTTTCTAAGCAGTATACTGAAGAGTATGAGCATTGCATAGAAAGTGCCTTGCTTCCAAGAGAAGGTGAGTGGAAATTAATCTCTCTCTCTCTCTCTCTCTCTCTCACACACACACACACACACACACTCGCTTTTTCACTTATTCATATACTGATCTTCAGCTGTTAGTCTGGGAATTGGACAACTCTGGGCATGGAGGGAATTAGCAAGGATTGGGTTCAATTTCTGCACCATCACTTCCCAACATCACTTCTATGGCCTAATAAAAATTGATCCACAATCTGATGGATCCACATAGGGAAAACCTTAACCCCTTCAAGTCGTTAGAAGCTATCAAACTGAATGCCATGTTAACTTATAGAAGTGGAATGGAGGGATTTTGCATACAAATATATTCTGATTCCAACCTTAAGACTGATGATATAATTAGTTTTCCAAGTAATTTATGGAATAGTTGACAGATAAGTAGATATGGGAATAATTGATTGGAAAGATCCTAGGGAACATATTTGATTCGGGAGATCTTAGCATATCAATGGCTGATGTCGGGGCATAGAATTTGGAATATTAGTTTTATAAATGATAGGAACGAGATGAATGATAGGGTACTAGAAATATCTTTTGGCTTGGGCAAAAACCCGGGGGACCCTGTGCCTTTACTTTTCATGCTATCATTCAATAATATGGAGTTCCATTTTTTCCATTTACGACTTTGTGCTCTTTACTCTATCAGCATGCATTTTGTTCTGAAAATAAGGTGGCTAAGTTTCGAGAAAATTTGTGGTTTATAGGGGGCAATTTTGATTATGAAGGGCTCTGTAAAGCACTTCAGCATCTTTCCGATTTTGAGAAAAAGGCAAACTTGAGGGTGATTGATTCTGGGGTACTTAAAGGTCTGAGTCTTGATGACATAAGGAGAGCTGGAGAACGTCTCATTCTCCAAGATGGCTGCAAAGATTTCTTTTCAAGTGTTGTTAGGAATGAAGACTTGAACACATGCATTCATGTCCTATCCTATTGCTGGTGTGGTGATCTCATCAGATCTGCCTTCTCCTCAGGTGCGGTCTCTTTTCCTGGGTTTGGTGGCTTTTCCTTGGTTTCTAGTCAATAAATTTTGGATTTATCGTTATGCAAATTACTGTGAATTTTCTATTAAACAATTAAGGGCAGTTGCCTTTGATATTCCTTCATTAAAATAAACAGGAAAAGAGCTACTGCTACTATTTATTTATTTTCAGATTCTGAATTTCTATTGCGTCTCATCTTGTCATTAGTTTCGAGTCATTGAGAATCTCAATGGGCGTGGATACTAATAACTTTGTTCCATAGAAGTGATATTTGGATTTTGGTAAACTAATTTAATTTAGTCTCGGACAGGTGGATTAAACCCCGTGACTGTTCATGCAAACGAGTTCATCTACGAAAACTTTGTATCCACGGGCGAAATTGTCAAGAAGGTCGAGTCTCCAATTGATAAAGTTGAAGCTTTTACTGACATCATAAAGAACAGCGCCAAGGATGGGAAGATTCTGAGTGTATATATAGGAGATTCAGTTGGTGACTTGCTGTGCTTGCTCGAAGCTGACGTTGGTATCGTTATAGGCTCGAGCTCGAGTCTGAGAAGAGTGGGAAGTCATTTTGGAGTTTCATTTGTACCTTTGTTTGCAGGTGTGGTTGACAAACAGAAACAGTTGACAGAAGGTAGGTCTTGTAGTTGGAAGGCTCTCACTGGTGTCTTATATACAGTATCTAGTTGGGCCGAGATCCATGCTTTTATTCTGGGTTCATAGGAAATACCCTTTAATGGTACATTGGGATGATTTGGAGAGATGTTGATATAGAAGGAGGAATACCTTTGTGGCTCTTTTTTGTCCCGGGCCACAAGTCAAGCTTCATTCATTCGTGTGTGTGTGCGCGCGCGTATGTGTGTGTGTGTGTGTGTTTTTTTTCCCGCTGGTGGGAGCAAATATGTTTCTTCCTCTTCCCGATGTTTTTACTAACACTCGGAACTGTAAAAAAGCATGGATCAACGCTTCAAATGAACTGTATAATTAACAATTATGTGAGATATTGTTGCATATATATCAACGCTTCAAATAGGACAGAATACTTCTGCATGTATTGTTATTGCATATTAAAATTCACGCATAATTTACTATGTGGAATTATTTTGCATATATAGTTATAGGATATTCAAAATTGATAGCCGTATATTTTACAATTATGGAACATGTTTTCTCATAGTTTACGATTCGCTTATCAAAATCCACCACATAGTTACTATATGCGATAACTTTTTGCATATTATGTTATCGCATATCTATATCGAACTTCGAATATTTTATGTTATGCGACATATTTTCACATACTTCATGACTCACATATCCTAAATCACCACATAATTTACCATATGCGATAACTTTTTACATATTTTGTTATCGTATATCCAAATCGAACGTCGCGTATTTTATGTTCTAATGATATATTTTCACAGTTTATGACTTGCATATCCAAATCGAACGTCGCATATTTTATGTTATGCTACATATTTTCGCATGGTTTACGACTCGCATATCCAAATCCACCGCATAATTGACCATATGCGATAACTTGTCGCATATTTTGTTATCGCACATCCAAATCGAACTTCGCATATTTTATATTTGCGGCATATTTTTGCATCGTTTACGACTCCCATATATCTACATCCACCGCATAATTTACCATATGCCATAACTTTTCGCATATTCTGTTATCACATATCCAAATCGAACGTTGCATATTTTTTGTTGTGCAACATATTTTTGCATAATTTACGAATCACATATCTAAATCCACCGCTTAATTTACTATATGCGATAACTTTTCGCATCTTGTGTTATCGCATATCCAAATCAAACGTTGCATATTTTATGTTATGCGACATGTTATCGCATAGTTTACGAATCGCCTATACAAATCCACCGCTTAATTCAACATATGCGATAACTTTTCGTATATTCTGTTATGGCATATCCAAATCGAACTTCACATATTTTATGTTATGCGACATATTTTTGCAGTTTACGACTCGCATATACAAATCTATAACATCGTATAATTAACGATTATGCATCATATTTTTTAATATTCAAGAATCGCACGCCCAAATCGAAATCCTCATAATTTAGGACTATCCGCCATTTTTTTGTTGATCCATATCATGAATTGTATATCCGAGACCTCTACCATCCCCTTTTTTTCACTCTCACCCTCACCTTCAACTGGCACCTCTTCCTCATTTTCTTTGTTGGTTCTGAGATTACCTTATTAGTACCCTTCTCAACCATTTTTTTCATCTTATTGGACTCAGAATTTACCTTAATACTATTTGGACTTGATGACCTTATATCCCTTAAATCACCTAAACCCCCTACTGATCCTCTCAACCAGTCCCCATTTGAAAACATTGCTTTATACATCTAACTTTTGTGTCTCACAGTGTCTATCACTATGCCCTATCAGTAGAAACAAAAATTGAGTAAATTTTCATACCTGAACTCAATCCATTGTTCCTCCTTCCCCAATTTTATTGTAGTTCCTCGAGGGATGGGCTCAGTGACATCAATCTCAGCCAAAATCTTCATCATTCTTCCATTAACAGTGCCTGCTCCTGGCACTATAACATCAAACACTCTGTTAAATAGTTAACCCACGTTCATTCCCGTTTCGGCTGATATACAATACAATGGTAAATTAAAGATTTGGACCCACAACTCTACTTTTAGCTCTTCCTCTCTAAATTCCACTTCATCTTTTTTTCCATTTTTTAAGCAGCTGATATTGTCCATCAGAGGTCCATGTTTTTCCTTTTAGGACTTTGCATTTGTCTTCCTCTGATTGAAAGAGGAATTGGAATAAGTTCTTTTTCCTTGAATACGAATTGAGAATGACCTGCTTGTTCTCCATATGACCCCCATCGAAGTGCGAAACCTCAATGCCAGCCTTTTTTCTCCCACTATCTTTCCAATCAAAACACTCCTGAAGTCTCGGCTCAATATCAGTGTTCGAATCTGTTGTTCCCGTTTTCTCCTTCTCAGAGAGTTCAAACTTGTGCAGTTTATCAATGATGTCCTACTCCATCTTCAACGACATAAACCATAATCTCACATGGTAGTTGCCTTCAAGGGATCCAAACTTACCTGCAAGAAATTGAACCTAAAAACTCGACTAAACCCTAATCCCAAATCAACCCACGCAAAGCACCCCAGGAAGAGAATACACACGAGCATTCAAACCAAAAACCAAAGAGCAATCTAAGCAAGAGATAAGAGAATCCAAAGAATGGAACTAGAAAACCCTGACTTATGTGGATGTAAATAAACCCAAGTCTTGGATGACATGGATAAAATTATATAAAAGTGATAAAATTCATTCCAATACAAAGATACTAAGTCTCTACTTGAGTCTAAAATAGACTTAAAATGTAGATTGAGTCTCTTTTTCTAGCTGCCATCAGTCTACTTTTATTTGAATTGGAGAATATATTTTTTTTAAACTAGTTGTTTTCTTAGGTGGCATTCAATTTTTTGTGATTGTATTCAAAGCATTATGTGTGCTCTTATGATTTAAGTATTTCGAATTGACTCTCACAATGAAAAGAGAACAAAAATTTTAGAAAGCTATGTATAAATTTGTTGCTAACAGTGTATCCTATAATAGAAATAATGTAATATCTCATAAAACAATTATAATAAAATGGAAATATTAAAGTTTATAATTCATGTAATTAATTCGATAACTCTGGTTAAATTTATTTTTGTTTACTTGATATTTTAAGTTGATTGATTGAGTAATCGATGAGTTGAAAATTTGAAGTACCGTTGGATTTCTTTTTCCATTGTATAATATATAACGAATATAAAAATAATTACATATAGTAATATGTTAGAAAGTTTATAATAACTTAATAAGAAAGTTAATTATATTTGTTTCCGTCTATATTTTAATTAATATTTAAACTATAAACATTTTTTAATAGAAGATTTCCGCATACCAACTATACAAGTATTTGTGGCCCCGTAGTATAATGGGCGCAGAAGAGTATGGAATGGAAGGTGCAGATGTAACTTCAGGTACCCCATTTCACATGGTTTCCCAACACCTTTTCAACTTTTGGTGTTGTTTATTGATTATCAAACACATGATACCACATATTCAAACAAATACTGAAATACATTTGTTTGCACTTTTTTTTTTTTTCAACTTTTAAAATAATAAAAGTTAAAACGACCCAGATGGGCTGCATGTTCTTTCCCAAGTAATTGTTCAGATCATGAAGCTTTATTATTATGGTGGTGGGGTGGATGCACACACAATAATTGATTAATTTTATTTATGGATTAATATTATTTAAAAATGTGTGAAATATTGGAGAAACAAAACAAAAGATTCTTCTTTGTTGTATGATTCTAAGTTCTAACAAATATCCCTTGCACTAACATGCACAGATTCTTTTGACACCGTTTTCGATCATGTTCGAGAGCCCATATTTATGCAACTCCAGCAAGAATCAAATTTATTTAATTTAACCACAAAAGTAATATTGGAAGAGAAACTATAGTTATATATCAATAATGGTAGTGGATTTATCAAGTGTTACTTCCATATAGGCCATGTTCATTTCAATAAGTTAGTTAACAAGACAAAATCTATATATATATATATATATATATATATATATATATATATATATATATATTTATTTATATATATGGTTACGCTTCAGCGAGAATGTACTCAGTGAAAAATAAAAATACATCGTACCCATTAGATTGGATGATCTAATGGCTAAAAAAAAGTCAATTATATATTCATTAAGGTAATGTGGTAATTTTCTACATCCAAACAGTGAGACCACGCCACCACACACCCACTCACGCGTGGGCTCCACCTGACACATCACATCTCTCTCATTCCCTCCCTCTCTCTCTCTCTCTCTCTCTCTCTCTCTCTTTCTTTCTCTCACACAAACGTCACGTCACCATCCACACACACACAGACACATGCACATACACACACAACACACGCACGCACACACACATCACATGCACAAACACATCACGAGGCAATCACACATTCACACACACGATACCCGCCCGTTTCCGCCGATCTTCACGTTGGCGGCTGACCAAGCGCCACCCACAACCACCGTTCAACCCTCACTGTTGGCGAGCATCTGCCGCTATCCTTCCAGACCAACCAGACCTCTGATTCTTCACTATCGAGGCGGCGGCCCGACGCCATCTTCACCGCCAAGGACGTCCTCTTCAATGCCCTCTACTACACCAAATGCACGGTGAAGCTCTGCCTCCGACCAAGTCTGAAGTGTTAGTTCGTGAAATGGCCCGTGAAAATGGAACTTCGAGCTCCGCCATTAATGGCCAAATAATAATAATGATAAATAAATAAATAAATAATTGGGAGAAGCGGAGGCCCGAGACTTCACTGGCGGCGGTGGAGGGGGTGACAGCTTTGGAAGAGAAGGTCTCTGGCCAGCAGCGGCGGAAATGAACGGCGACACCTGACAGATTGGAAATCTGGAGATTATGATTTTTTTTTTCAAAAATTTGATAAATTATAGGGTCTCTATTGTAAATTCATGAATGTTGATTATATTTCAATTTAGTTATTGGGTCAAATCTGTAATTTTTTAAAAATTTAATAAATGTATATTAATGATAAAATAAAATTCAAATAATGCGTATATTCACATTAAATATAAATGCGATGAGAGAGCACAATAGTACTGAACAGAATGCACATTGATGACTGACAAATTGCAAAATAGCGACCGAAACCGAGTGAATAAAATTTTCGGTTTGAATTTTTATATGCTGGTTCTATATGTGTTTTAAATTTTTAAATTCCGATTATCTCGGTTAGATATCGGCCATATTTTTTAAAATAACTAAACTGGCCGATCTATATAAATAATATTATATATATATGGTATTTTCAACTAAAAAAATAATAAAAAAATATTAAATAAAAAATATTTAATATTAAATATATTTTCATAATATACATAATAAATTATTTTGATTGTTTATATGAATTCGATTCACTTATCGAATAACATATTTATTTTAGTTCAGTTTTAGGTTGGTTTGGGATAAATTATTAAAAATGAGTACGCTAAGAGTGCACATTATTGTTTTTCAACAAACAATAATATAAAATATGAAATAAAAATTATAATTATAAATATAATTCTGTAATTTAAAAAATTTGATAAATGCAAATAATGTTAATTGAAATACAAATTAAAAGTTTATTAAAAATTGAAGTGCACAACAAATACCGCTCGGTAGACTGCACAATAATGTAAGACTAGATGCACATTGGTATATATGGGATTGCAAATTATAATAACATCGTGTGTCGTTATTACGTTATGAATTTTTCATATGAACTAATGAGGATTTTATTTGTTGATATGGTGCATTCTATATTGCCGATCCGGTTAACGGCTTTTGTTGTTAAAATTTCGAGTATTTTAGTTCGATTTGACTTTAACTCTTAAAATAATCGAAATAACCGGCGATCGAACTGTATAAAAGTATTTTAAATTATTAATATATTACAATGCACTGAACAATTAGTATGCAATGCTCTTAGCAGTAATGTGCAACGTGCTGAACATTAATGTGCAATTCAGTGAACATTAAAGTGCCATGCACTGAACAATATTGTGTAATTATTAATTTTTTAATAAATTACTTATTTAACCTATGAACTAAATTGTAATATATCAAAATTTCAAAAATTGTAATTGTGCCCCTTAAACATATCAAATTTTCACAAAGAAACCCCAATTCTAAAATGAAAAATTCTCTTCCGTCTTCGGCCATTCTATCGGCGAGGGGAGTGGCGGCAACGACGAGTTTAGTGGCGACGAGCGAGGGATGGCGCGGCAGGTGGGTGGTGGTTTTCGCTGCCGTCGACCTACAACCTCGCTGGTGTGTGATGTGCGGTGATGTCGTGAGCCGATTATGGTGGTGGTCAGCAGCGACGGCGGGCTGTTGTCGACGACCACATTAGTGGTGTGGCTGGTGGCGGTGGCAGGCTGGTTGCTGCGACAGGATGAAGGCGGCGGACGACGAAGACCAGGCAAGGCGAGGCGAGACTGTTGTGGCCGGAAGGCGGAGGCGAGGTGGCGGTCTATTGACAGCAGACGGTTGCTGTTGACGGCAGAGGCGAGGCGAGGTGTGTGTGTGTGTATTTTGTGTGTAAGTGTGTGAGAGAGAGTGATATTAAGGTTAGTGTTGGGGTGGGGTCCACTAGGTGTTGTTAATGATCAGAATGCCTTTAATGAGTGGTCAAATATTAATATTTGACCACAATATGACCACTTAGTTATGAGATTGTCACAATATATTTGACTGACATTAATACAATTTGACTTGATTATAACCATTCATTTGATAGATCAAATAGCCAAGAATTCTTCTTGCTTTACATTAATTAAATTATTATTTATAATTTTAGTTATATTTTGTATTGCTTACTCTATAAGTATCCGCCTTCTGTATATGTAGACGAGTTGATTGCTAGTATAGTTAAAAGAGGATAAAACACCATTAACCATGTTTAGGTTGACCTATTTTTGTAAGGAATGTGACATAATTAAGGCAAGTACAAAACTGCTCTTTATGTAATTTAATAAAAAACTTGCATACATATTGGTTGCATAATTTAATGTCGGGGCTCGGGACTGTTGTTCGAAGCTTTTACAGTAAGAACAACAGTAGTAGCTGTTTAGCATCCCGAGGATTTCACGGATTACCATTAAACTAATCATTCATGACGGATTAATCATTCCTGCCAAATACAGAATATATCTATCCCGCACACATGGAATTGGAAAGAGACTGCTCTACTTTTTAATAATCTAGGTTAATTAATAATTAGTTAAATATGAGGCCCAGAAAGTTTGGTCTAATTATGAAAAAACCCAAATAGTGCCATACTGCTTTAAAGCTAATTGCAACCATAAATCGTAACAAAGTTCAACTTAATTGTGGTATTATTACAGAAAAGTAGAATACTTCTAATTTTAATTATAAACTCAAAATTAAAGTTAAATTTGTTTCACGCAGAATTTGAGTCACATTCTCTCACTGCTTCAACTAAAAAGTGAGTTTTGCAAGCATAAAAGCTCTATAATCACTTATACAACTAAAACACACATAAGTGGTAGTTTTGCGAAAGCCTTTTCTGTTTTTTAGTTTTAAACACTCATCACAGGAACTTGCCTTGTCAACTACCTTTGGCTACTGGCTAGTACTTTAAAGTTTAAACACCAACTGAAAAATTACATTAAAAAAAACTGGGTTGTTTTGTAATTAACATGAACTCGATGGCCATTTCTGCAATTATTCCTTCTAATAATTAAAAAGGTGATTGTAACTAACTT
>BKCP01006393.1:65924-97440 GCA_008636005.1 Striga asiatica
AACCAAAAAAAAAAAAAAATGAAAAATCACATTTTTTACTTGTTCCTCTACTGTTCCATTGGTTTGCATCCTGTTTTCGCCATTGGAACAACTCCAAATCCTCCTATCCATTCCGAATTAACAGCTCTATTAGCTATCAAATCAAAATTAGCCGACCCTCACAATCGCTTAAACGACTGGAAATTTTCAACCGACGACGCCGTTTTCTGCAACTGGACAGCCATTTCTTGCAACTCCAGAGGCCACGTCATAAAGCTCGACTTATCGAACATGAACATCAGCGGCCACGTGTCCCAAGAAATTCAAAATCTGACGTCATTGGAAATTCTTGACGTCAGCCAGAACAACTTTTTCGGCAATTTTCCGGCCGGCCTCGGAAGATTCCCAGGCCTAGTCAGCATCAATGCCTCCAGCAACAATTTCGAGGGCCCGCTTCCGGAAGATCTCGGGCTTTCGTCCTCGCTCGAGAGCCTCGATTTCAGGGGAAGCTTTTTCGAGGGCCCAATACCGAAATCTTTCAAGAGCTTGCGAAAGTTGAGGTTTCTTGGTTTGTCCGGTAATAATCTCACCGGGAGAATTCCGGTCGAGCTCGGCCAGCTGTCGTCTTTGGAGACGATGATTATAGGGTACAATCAGTTTGAAGGTCCAATTCCAGCCGAGTTTGGTAACTTAAGTAATCTTAGGTATCTCGATTTGGCTGTTGGGACTTTGAGTGGTCGAATGCCACCTGAGCTAGGTAAGTTGAAAAACTTGACAACTATATATTTGTACCAAAATGAATTTGGAGGGAAAATCCCGCCGGAATTCGGAAATTTGACGTCGTTAGAGTATTTGGATCTCTCGGACAACCGAATTTCCGGTGAAATACCGAACGAGCTGGCGGAATTGAAAAATCTCCAGCTGTTGAATCTTATGTGTAACAATCTGAGTGGTCGGATTCCAGAAAAGATCGGAGAGTTGAAAAGGCTCGAAATTCTCGCGTTGTGGCAAAATTCCTTAACAGGGCATTTGCCGGCGAACTTAGGAAAAAACTCGCCTTTGCAATGGTTAGATGTGTCAACAAATTCACTTTCCGGCGAAATCCCTCCCGGAATTTGCTCCTCGGGTAACCTCACAAAACTCATACTTTTTAATAACTATTTTTCAGGTCCTTTTCCTACAAGCCTTTCCAATTGTTCATCCTTAGTTCGCGTTAGAATCCAAAACAACAGCTTTTCTGGCTCCATCCCGTTCGGCCTCGGCACACTTCCGAAGCTCGAGAGGCTCGAATTAGGTAATAACAACTTTAGCGGTGAAATTCCTCGAGATTTCACTCTTTCCACTTCGCTTTCATTCATCGACATATCCAAAAACCGCTTGGTTTCGTCCTTGCCCTCGGGCATTTTTTCCGTTTCTACCCTCCAAACATTCAATGCCTCCGGTAACAACCTCCGCGGAAACTTACCGGATCAATTCCAAGAATGCCCTTCCCTTTACATGCTCGATCTCTCTCACAACAATTTCTCGGGCAACATTCCTCACAGCATTGCTTCTTGCAAGAAATTAGTAACCTTAAATCTCGCTAACAATCAGTTCACCGGCGAGATCCCACGAGCCTTAGCCAATATGCCGACTCTATCCATTCTCGACCTGTCGAACAACTTTCTTATGGGTAAAATACCCGACACTTTCGGAAACTCCCCAGCTCTTGAGATGCTGAATTTGTCCCACAATAAGCTCACTGGCCGCGTTCCGGACAAGGGCATCTTAACCACTATAAACCCGGACGAGCTCATAGGCAATGCTGGTCTTTGTGGGGCCATACTCCCGCCTTGCCCAGCTAACTTCGCTGGTGGGCCTCAGCCCAAGAAGGCCCACACGAATCACATAGCCATGGGGTTTGCCGTGGGCGTTTCAGTAATTTTGTCTGCAGGGCTCATGATTTTCGCTGGGCGACAGGTGTACAAAAAGTGGTACATCTGCACGGACTGGTTGAAGAAGAAGAAGAAGAACTCCCCCGATTGGCCGTGGAGGCTTGTTGCCTTTCAGAGGCTCAATTTCACGAGCAATGAGATTTTGACGTGTTTAAAAGAGTCGAACGTGATTGGAGTAGGCGGGAATGGAGTCGTTTACCGAGCAGAGATCCAACGGCCGAGAACGACTGTTGCAGTCAAGAAGCTGTGGAGATCGTCGTCGGTCGAGACAGGGGACGAGCTATTTGCTGAGGTGGACATTTTGGGGAAGTTGAGACATAGGAATATTGTGAGGCTTTTCGGGTACCTTCATAACGAGACGGATATTATGATGGTTTACGAGTATATGCCTAACGGGAGCCTCGGGTCGGCCTTGCACGGAAAACAGGCGGGAAAAGTGCTCGTGGATTGGGTTTCGAGGTATAATGTGGCGCAAGGCGTGGCTCAAGGGCTTGCTTATCTACACCATGATTGTCGTCCCCCGGTTATTCATAGGGACGTGAAGTCGAATAATATATTGCTTGACGAGGATTTCGAGGCAAGGATTGCGGATTTTGGGCTTGCTAGGACGATGGCGCGTAAGAACGAGACTGTGTCGATGATAGCCGGGTCATATGGGTACATAGCACCAGGTACCTACCTACCTACTAGCCTTTACATACACATGTAGATTAGTGCAGAGTAGATAACTCATGGTTAAAATATACAGATGGAATCATGTCGTGACGGGGACTGTATTATTTATTTATTTTTAATTTCCAGAGCCAAAAATAGAAAACGAAAATATTGTACTTGTACTAAAAAGTTTAGTTTTTGGTGGTGCAGAATATGGGTACACATTGAAAGTAGATGAAAAGAGCGACATATACAGCTTTGGGGTAGTACTTCTGGAGCTGGTGACGGGTAAAATGGCGTTAGACCCTTGTTTTGGTGAGTCGATCGACATTGTGGAGTGGGTGCGGATGAGAATAAACGAGACTACGTCTGTACTTGACCCAGATATTGCAGGACAATGCAAGCACGTGCAAGAGGAGATGAGTCTTGTGCTAAAGATTGCACTCTTGTGCACGGCTAAGCTCCCCAAGGACCGGCCATCGATGAGGGATATTGTTACGATGCTGGGAGAGGCAAAGCCGAGGAGAAAGAGCATTTCCCAGAGCTGGGGTTATGGTGCAAATAAGGAGAAGTTGATATTTGCACATTCGCCTGTTATAGGGCTTTTGTAGTTAATTTTCATTATTTTTTTTTTTTTTNTTTGTAAGGATTAACCTATGTATATGTTCTTTCTGTGGTGTGTGGGGAGTTGGGAGTTTGGTTAATAGCTTGTATTGTGGGTAAATATGGGAGTAAATCATAGATCAACTTGTTGGAAGTATATTGTGTGTAATTTGCGGGCAATACTTGTAATATGTAACATAAGAGGCGTAAATAAACATCTTTTCGGATCGGAAGTGATTTATTTAGTTACAGTACTATCTCCTTTAAACGAAATGGGTCTTTAGTCAATCACCTTGATGTTTTGAATATAAATGGAGTTGCTCTGCAAATTGCAGTATAATTCTATGCAAAATGGAGGTATATTTGAATGTGCTATTAACTGTAGAAAGAGAGAAAGAAAACAACATATATATTTATATAAAAACTTAATAATACTAGATTACTGAAGATTTGACCATTAAATTGTAATTCTACTATTTTAAATTACAAGGGAAATTTTTATAGTAGAGGGATTACTCATTACTGAAAGTTACAGATGGCATCATGAAATCGTGATACAAGAATGACGAAAACACCAACAAACTTGTGTTAAAAATAAAATAAAATAAAATTCCATGCACAAGCTTTCCAGCATCAAATCCGTTTCGAAGAGACACTTCAAAATCAACAAGCCACAGTACCGGAACTTTCGACGAATAGATTCTAAAAATGAACAACTATTGTATCTTCTAAAAGAGAACTAAGAAGCCACAAAATTTCTCTCCTTAAAATGGCGTCAGCTCAGAGAAAATAAGGAAGGCTGCGCGCCAAATCTATTTCTGCACAAGGGCTTCGCTGCCATTATTATTGTCCTCGTTTTTGTCCATAGCCTTCCTTGCAAGCTCATAGCCTGCGAAATTCATGGCGCCAAGTGGCGCTATCCAGAAAAAACGAGGCAAGGCTCCTTTAAATAACCCAAGAGGTCCCTCGTGACGTAAAATGGAGAAGGCCACAATTGACAAAGTCACCGGGCGACCTTGTGGGGCCGTCATAGTCCTCGTCTTTATTACATCAAACGGAGTTGTTAACACGGCCGCTAGCCCGCCTGATAAAGCCCCCACAGCAATAGTCTCCCAAGGCTCTAGCTCACGTCCCAGAAGCTGCTGGGTAGCCTGAAATATTACTTCAGTTAATGTACATTAGAGAAGCAATAAATATTCAGAAACTACATTTCATGTGTCGCTTAATAATAGCAAAATTAAAATCCAATTATTTTTGGAAATAACTTATATCAACATCAAGCATTACCTTGAGGCTTGTACTTATTTGAGAAAAAATCGCATCATGCATGGAGTGAATATACAGTTTGGTAAGATGATTGAGCTTTTTGGTAATCTTAGGAGAAAATCAGAAAGGGGATGGTGTTAATGTTCCATTGATTGGTGCAGGAATGACATATTGACATGGTGTTAATGTTCCGTTACATAAACTCCGCAATCCACCTTTGGTATCAACTCATAAGTCAGCAAACAAAGAGAAGGAAACCCAAAAAACCCCGTGAAAGCCAGACCCAGTTACGACTTATTTGGTAAGTTGCAGATAATCATATCAACTTCAACATACTTGATGAATGTTTTAAGATTAAGACATTAATATGAACACATTAATCAATCCGGGCAAGCAAGCCTTGCAATTTTGACAAGACTGGCTTTGATGGGGGGGATTTTTTAATTTTTTTTTTTTTAATCAACACAGCAAATACTTCATAAATCTCCGCACATATGACAATAACTAAAGAAAGAGGATAAATAATCTCGACAAATCAGAAAGCTTGCCATTCATTCATTACCTTCTTAGATTCAGCATAGAGGCCCATACCAGCTACATAGAATGGGACTTCACGGCAAAGGGTGGCACCGGTCCCACGGAAAAAGCCCCGAAGGCCATCTTGCTGCCAAGTCCCGACAATGGCTTCACCAACATTGTCAAATAAACCAGCCTGCAATCTTTGCTTCAACACCTCGCACGGGATACGGACTGCCGTCCCAAGAAATGTGCTGCAGAATGAAGCCACTGATTGAACCTGAAACATCATGTGTGGTGTGGGCATTAATAAGCATCTCTCTATTTGATGGTGAAAATTGCAGTACTAGATTCTGTTACAGATGGGAACATGAAGCACTATCTTAACAGCATGTACTGTATATAAAACATGGGTTACAGCTGCATTCAGTTTCATTTGTCCGGGAGATGGAGAAGTTATTTTTTACTAACTACACTATTCCCAGGGATGAAATGAAACAAACATATGCCATTAGAATTAAGGGGGGAGAGAGAGAGAGAGAGAGAGAGAATTTTCTCAACTATGAATAAGAGGGATTTAACATTGTAATAAGCGTTGGCTTAGGAATATGTGAAGTTCTGCTCTATGAATAAGTAGTTCATGATGTTAGTTACAATCAAGGGCAAAGAAGATGGATAGAACAGCTTCTACCTTTTTATGCTGTCACAATAGACTAAACAAACCCAACAGTGCAACGGGAAATAATGCAAAGTACCGAAAGAAAGGAATAAAATGGTCAACAAGGTACAACGTCATGGCCCTAACCTGTAATTCTGGAAGACCGGGGGCCACATTGACCAACACCAGTTTGCTTGCTTCAAAAATTCCAGTTCGGAGACCATGACTGCATCATTCATCCAATTAAAATCCTGAAAAGTAATCATTTTAAAACAAAAAAGAGTGGAGAATCTTATCATACCTTGAGAATTGCCCTAGTATAGCTGGAATTGACCCTCTATAGAATCCACGAACTCCAAGTTGACGAAGCTTGGATATGATCTCTGGAAAGGTGAGGGTTGAAGCTTGTAGCCTTGTCTACAGACAAACCAGTTGACAATAATCAGATTCCCACCTGAGACTTCGAAATAAGAAAACCGCTGCAAAAGACACGTAATCCACAACAATTTCCATTGTTTTATCCCAGAGGATTTTCCAGAAACTATTCACCAAAGATTAACCTCTATAAAGACAAAGATCAGTTTTATTTTGGGGAAAAAATGCTCATGTTACCTCCAGAATATGTATTGTGTACACTAATTAAGAATAAATATAATCATTATACAACTAACAGATTAACAATGGAGGCACAATTTCGAGGGAAAAAGTTAGAGTCTCAGCGGTGCACACTAACAACGTAAAGCGCACAGACAAAACTAGTTAGCCATCCAAGAAAAGCGCAAAAACAAAACTGCCCATAGTATTAATTTTGTTCTCCAAAATGGTATAATGCCTCCTCATTTTGGCTTGTGTCAAACCCTGAATCTTAAAACTGAAAAACCCAATTGAAAAACCATTGAATTCTGAGTGTTTGACGCTGAAGCAGTCAAGTTCAAGGAAATATATACATATCATTTCTCTAAACTCTTCATTAAGAATCTAATCCCATCAGCACCAGAATTGTATTATTAGCAAACCAACTCGTACTTGCTTTTGAATAATAATCACAACTCTGTCAAAAAGTTTCTGAAGAAGCATAGTCACGCTGCTCAAGAACTGGGAATCACTATTTTAAAAAATATTGAGTCAGCTGGTTTCACACTTGAAAAAGAATATATTGGAGTACTAGACCATTCGGCTATATCATATTAGAGCAAAGACACCCAATTCATTAACCTAGCTGGACAGGTAGAAGTTCAAAGCGACAAGTACTACCACGGCTAATTATTTATATAAGTAGCAAAATATGAAATTCCCCTTTTAAGCCAAATCCTAAAACCAGAAAAATCATGAATAACCAACCAGAAAACATGTACATATCAGCATGTCATCACTTAATCAGCAAATATTCATCAAATCAGTGTCAGTGGAATTCCCAAACATTACCTAATAAAAGGCATCAAATTATAGAAAGAATGAGGTGAAAGTAAGCATCCGTTACACACATATGTATTTGACTCACGAGAAAGCCTTACCTTAACAGTGTCAACAGGATGCAATAAGGATGTAGACAATGCACAAGAAAGACCACCAACCAATGCTGATTTTAGAACACTGCCAGTCGGTATTCCCACAGGTGGGGGAACAGCAACCACAGTCGCAGCTTCAAACCAGATACTTCTGTAAGTCCAAAATGTATGAAATAAGTTGCTATTGAGAGTTGATATGACAAGATGTCAACAAGCATTATATCTAAATCCATTATATATAAAAAGTGATGAGGCATTAATTGACTTGACAAATTGAGAATGAAATCATAAACTCAAATGGAGGGAAAAAAAGGTTCCTAGAGATAATATCGAGACTTAATCACTTCATCTAAACCTTCAGCCAAAAATATTTTCAACAATGACCAGCAATTCTTTGTAGAACCCTGTGAGTTTATTAAGACTTCAAATAAAATAATTGTATAAGGAAAAAAAAGTCCAGTATAATGTCCGTATTCACAGCACGCTTCAACTGATGGCTACCCCAAGGAGAAATCTTATTCACCTTGGATCTTCTTGAAGTCTGTCTGAAGGGAGCAATAACATGAAATTCCGGAAATGCCCATATGATATAGATTCCTCCGCATCGGCATTCAGAAAACGCATCATTGCAACAGCATTATCTTCATTAGCAGGAAGGCCAGCATTTTTCAGGGATGCCAAGATTTCACTCTTCTGTAGTGTCCCAGACTTGCTCAGACAGAGGCTCGTATATGCTCGAAGGATTGTTGGTTCTTTCTGTTCCATCAAGGACAAGAACTGTTTCCAGCCAAAAGACTTCGAAAACAAATGACTCCTTGTACGCCGCATAAATTCATGAGCATATCTTTTAGGAAGTTTCCTCCTTCTCATGGCAACTTCTAGATCCTCCAGAGTGACTTGTCCATCACCATCTCTGTCCAGCTCGAGAAAAAATCTCCTTCCTGCACACAAGGAATAGAATTATATCACAATCTCATTGATTGAAATAAGAAATCAATAAATAGAAAAGTCAGATGAAATTGATAACCAATACTCCAAATTAGGAAAGATGAAGGTTGAACACTCTCTGAATGACAATCACACGAGCCAATTTACATGTAAGACTTTGCACATTATAGACCCAAACAAATCATCCATGTTTACTACTAGCAGGAAAATATGTGAATGAAGAAATTCTCAGTCAAACTAATTAAAATAAAATCCACGCTCATGGGACTAATTAGAAGTGATCAGGCACCAAATTGACTTGACAAGTTCCATGCTAGCTTCTGCACTAAGTTAAGGGCGCACTTGTTTACTAAATAATCCGTTCAAAATGAGTATTTTTGGTCAACCAGAATTAATTTTGAAAAATGTGGTATGGTTAGTTGTTAGTGGGATTTTAAGAATGTATTAAAATAAATAATATTTAAAATAAAATGATTAAAATTGATTTGATGTAAAAGAAAGAGATAAATGATTGAAAATGACTGGAAATGATAGGTAGTTAAAATTATGTGAGAGGATGAATAGTGAATTAAAGTTGATGTGATGTGTAAGAATGATTAGTTTGTATTATTTAATTATATGAATAATATTAAGGATAGTGAGGTTGAGTTAAAGTTGATTTAGATTTTGAATTGAGAGTGAAATAATTTATAAACAAGCATGCCCTAAGCTAATGCCTATAAATTGCTAATATGAATAAGTAACAATTATCAAACTTCTTCAACATGCAAGAAACAGTTTCCTTAACACTCTTTCAATAGCACAAGGTTAGGCTTTCTGGATCATTGTCCCAATCACAAAATTGTTCATAAGTGAATATATGCAGGTCTCTCACTTTAAAGCTTTTGCTCCCTGTTAATTGCAATATATAAAAGGGATCTCAGCACAGCACCCCTCCCCCTTCCTCCCCTGCCCCGCCACCCCAACTCCCGCCAAATATGAAACTGGAAAGCCACATACACAAATTTCATAGCTGACCATATCATCACAATTATCATATGAAAGACGATCTCAGATAACATTTTATAGCAGAACCATTCAAATTTCTTTATTCCAACAAAATACTTACATATACTTGTAATATCATCAAACACTATCAGTAAATCAAATTTTTTAGTGAAAAACATACCTTCAGCTTCTGTATATCTAAAGAAGTCCTGTACAGAAAACAGTTTCTTCTTGTCAGGATGTTCTTCTTTTGAAGATCTCCCAATCTGTGGTAAAAGCTCAATCAATTCAGCCAATGAGACAGTTGAAAGGGTAGACCTCAAACGCTCGACATTGGACAATGGAATACTAAGCAATCCATTGGCCATTTTTTTAGAGGAATTGCCTCCGCCACTTTCTTCCTGATTAACAGTATCATTAGCTCCCTCATCTTTCACAGATGGCACTTCAACAACACTCGATGGTACTCCTCCCACACGTGCAAACTTCAAATTACCAAGGAATCCATTCACATCTGCTCTTTTTCCTTCCAAAATACTGACAAGTGCTTTGAAATGGTCAAATTGATTAAATGGTTTACATTCAGCATTGTTACACTCATTTTCTTGAAAACCCACATCAAATTTCGGCAAATGGTTAATTTGATCAACCACAAACCCTATGACATACTCAAAAGACAAGTCTTTGCCTTCTCTAGCCTTCACCTCCTGTATACTTTCACCAACCCTCACCAATTTTGGTTGTATACTAAAATGTGAGCCTTTACTACCAAGATTTTCCTTGTCAGTCATCTTCTGCAACCCCTTTTTCTCGGACTTGAATGGTCTTGGGAAGGCCTGTAAAAAACCATTGATCAAATGTGATAGTGCCATGTCAAAAAGCAAGCAATTCCCATAAGAGTTCTTATTCTGTTTCGCACAATCATTCTCAGACCTCTGTTTCATCCCTTTCTTCAGCAAATTAACACACGTACTCTCTGTCCCATCACGTCTAGCATGCAAGTTTCTATGAATATCATTTTCCCCTTTTTCGGTAAATATACCAACAACAAATTTTACAGGAAGAACTTTCGGTTTTTTCCGATCACGACCACTGGCGACAGCCTGTTGACCACTCATCTTCGATTTCAATTGAGCCGCCACTTGCTCATTACTAGCATCATCATTCACCCTGCAATTCAAGTTGTCATTTTTCGAGGATCCATTGAAACAATGCTCAAAATTCTTCGCCGCCTTCTGAAAATTCAATTCTATGGGAGAAAATGCATTTCTCACCACCTGAATCGATTTCAAAAACGATTCCAACGGATCATTTCCTGTCACCACCATCACTCAAAACCCTAGCTCAATCACAACTCATACGAACAAACTCACTTTTTTCCAGTACAAATTCAATTAAAAAATCCAAGAACAAAACCTGCTAATAAAAATAACAATCAGCCCTTAATACCAACCAATCAGAACGACATAAATAATCCAACAACAAACCGACACTGTTTCAGCTGAATGGGCCAGCTGGGTTCCATGGGAAGTGTGTATTTTGCGACACAAATGGATGAAATTTTGATTCAGCTGCTAAATAGAGTATGATTTTATGAGGCATATAATTTTCTGGATGAGGGAGTTCTGTAAATATTGCAAGTTGCAAGCAAATCTGAGGAATCTGAAAGGTATGGTGGTGGTGAGTAGTGAAGAACAAACAACAGTAAATAAATAGAGATGTTTCAGCGTAGAATTTATCGGTTATCCATCAGATAAAACAGGATAAGAGAAATATTCATTTAATAATATATACCCTCAATTTAGTTATAACAAGTAACAATACAACATACTAGTATTGATTAAAAAAATTAGAATGCAAAAATAAAAATATAATTCGTTGTTTTAAATTATTGAATATTCACGGAATATTGAATTACTATTTTTCATTTAAAATGATATACTATAATATTTCTATTTATTATGTAATAAGCTTAACACATAAAGTTACTTATTTTGATAAAAAATATAATTTAACTTTTATATTTATAAAAATATATAAATTTAGTTTTATTCAGATATTAGTATTAATGTTAAATAGAAAATCATAAAAAGACGGATAGTTTTATATATTACAAAATTAATAATAAATATAATTATTAAAATTAAAATATATATAATTTATAAGTTACCGAAATTGACATCAAATAAAATTTTAGCCTAACCTCTATATTTACGGATATAGTAATTGAATGACATGAATGCCCTTTTCTTTTATCCTTATCCAGTGACATGTCACTATTTTGTCATGATTGCAAGGACGTGTTTGGAAGCTCAATTGTGGATAGAGCTTCCTTGGTCATTTCAATTTCACATCATGCTGCGTCTTGCATTAATAGCTTTGTAAAAGTGTTGTAATTTCAAGACATAACTATTGATGGAGAGGCTACTTTTAAAGTTTGATACAGCAATAATATAATTTGTTGATTTTAGAAATCATTATTTTACAAAAGAATGCAGTTGTGTGTATTTATGGCAAGTGTATGAGGATCATTTTATGGAAAACTCAGTACAACTTTTTTCGACAACATATGATATAACGTGGATGATTGAGGTGCAAATAAATATATGACTAAGATTTAACTTAATAGAGATTTTAACTAATGTTATCAACTATAATTATACATGTTGCATTGCCCTCATTTTATTATATTAGTACTGTTATTCGTGCATATAAACGAGAACTAACAAAATAAAATTAAAAGATAAATTGTTATCATATAGAGAGATGATTATGTTTTATTGAACAATTTCTTATATGCGATAAACTTCTTTTAACATGTTGTAAAACCTCATTAGCCGAGTACATTTTTACTAAACGTCTAACGAGTATTAATTTTATGATGAAATTACATCATAAGTTGAGATATCATATATCACAATTATTTAATATAAAAATCAATTTAATCTCTTATTTTTCGTAATCAGTATTACTTACCTCGTTTTCTTTTTAAATGTCATTTTGTGCTTTAACATGTAAACTAAGAAATATTTTCTTGTTAATATTAGTCTTATTTAAAGCAGATGAACATTAAATAATTTATTTCTTTTTAGCTTTTTTATGTTCTTTTCAGAGAGAAAACTTATCGTCTTCCACAATTTGCCTCCAAAAACATATAGTGTACTAATTAAATGAGGATAACATTGAAAAAATATGTATAAAATATTCAAAATATTATTTATTTAATTAATGATCAACAAAGCCAAAATAACAAATAAAAATAATAGGAGGCCGAGTATTATGTAATCTGATGTGCAATGAGTTTGGAACCGGGTTTTATCACAACCTCCACATGCTTCCACCAGCTTGATTCTCCGATGACTTGCAAAGCGCTAGGAGGGATCTGACATAAACACTTCGACGCTCAAGTTAAGATTTTGCTTGAGGGAGCATATGAAAAATTGTCTTGTAAATGCGTATGTAATGTGTGATTTGTAAACATGGTTTACCCTTAAATACTTAGGGTAACTTGTCCTCCAAGAAAATCTTGGTTAGAAAAGAGATCATCGCGGATCTACTTTTCTAACCCATCACGCCTCTAAGAACTTTTAGTCTTTTGGATAAAACACACTTTGTATTCCAGAAGGAGTCATTTCCCTTACATGACACGGCTCTCAGGTTCGGAGCTCACAACCACGACCTCCGCATTTTCTCGTAATGGTTCGTATCCGGGTCGCAACCACGACCTCCATATGTTCCAGCAATGGTCCATACCCAGGTCATAACCATGACCTACGAACCACAAGTTTTTTCCGAGTATCCAAGCTCCGTAGGTTCTTCGACCTACAAGTTACCCCTTGCGGTCTTACCTACTTATCGAGGTCTTTGAGCGATCTCTTACCATATGCGTACATGGGATCAAGTCGAACTCTCGTGAACCTACTTGGACCATGCTAACCACTCTTGGTTGGTTCTCTGAGCTACTACGAGTGCTATATCATCTAGCCCTCCCCCTTTCCCCTCTACCCATTCTTCAGGTCGGGAAATTTTGAGTATCAATATTATATTTTATGTTGCCGTTTGGAAAAGAAAATCCACATTAATCTAAGCCAAATTTACGAACAATTTAGGGATCCCATTAAAATTACACGATTCCAAAAGATGATACACATCGATTTTTACTCGTCCATGTAAACGAATAATTTAATCCGACGTACTCACTTTTTGTCTTCCCAGACCCCAGTTACTCCATTTTCCGTAACCGCCACCGCCATCATAAAAGAGTCTATGAAGACCGTCAGACCTTACTTCCCAAAAGCATTCGGAGCCATCAGGTATACACCCTGTGTGATAGTTAGAATTAAATGCTTCGAATTCGATTTCTTTTGACTCCCACCAAAGATGGCAGAAGAATAAAGTGTTGCGAACAAGATTCTCACAGAAGCCCCAACTAAAGTTTTGATTCGAAGAAAGTGTGTGAAAACCTAAGTCGTCATCAACTTGAAAGGGGTCAATTGCGGAGGAAACTTATTGGTCATATGAATCGTGAATTTGCGAGTGAGGAAACAGTTGGCGTTTTTCTTGAGTTATAATTGCTTGGAGATGGTTAGCTCATATGATAATGAACAACAAGGGGATGATAGTACTAAGGTTTCCCATTGCTCATATATAGATGGAAAAAGCTTGTACAAGTTTATTTGGTATTGATCGTCATACATGAAAGTCAGCGTTATATATATAATTTATAGAAGCAAATGTGAGTTTAATTATAGATATGAAATTGTATATGGAAAATTTCACAAATACTCGGTGAATATATTATAGCAGATTCAGTTAATCAATAATAGTCATGTAAATTAAACAATTTTGACTTCAATTATCCGAATTTTCAGCTTTGAATTGAAATGTAATGATATTACTTTTAATACGAATGACTGATTTAGAATAATTCCATTCATATTTATTCTTCACCATCAATTTACTTAATTCCAAAATGAGTTTGAAAATCTAGAATATAGTAGGAAAAGTAATGATTGCCAAAATTTTAAAATTTGACCGTCTGCAACTCTGCATATTCACTTCTCTTGAAGTGGATAAACTTGAACTAATTGTAGTTAATAATTCTCTTGAAGTGAATAAAATATAGAATTGTAGGTAATTAATTCTATTATAATTTGGTATCACTATAACTGCACCAATATTAATATCCATCCATCTATATATTAATTCAAAACGTGTTGAGGCTAAGTGGCAGGTTTCAATGCTTCGGGATCTTATTTGGCAAAATTACACGCTTCGTTATTAAGTTTGGGAAAATTTTAATTTACTTCCAATATCCAAAAATAATTAGGTCCAGAATATCCATAAATATGTTGATTATTTATGGTCATGTTATATGTATTCATTGCATTTTAATATCATTTCTTATTATAACCATTGAACTGTAAATTTATTTTAAAAATTAATAACGTTTGTATTTTTTATCAGTTTTACATATATAATATATCAAATTAATCATCTCTTGATGAGTTTTGATTTAACATCCATATTGTATGTATAAAAAAATAAATTATATTTATCTTTATAACAATAATAAAATTATTTTTTAATATTCATTAGCAAATTAAATTTATTTATCATTTAATATATTTATATATCAAGTAGTTATATGATATAAGTTATAAAAATTACTATAATATAACACATGTAAGTCGCACAAGTAACAAATGTCATTCTAAAATATAGAATAGTATATATATTTTGTAAACAAGTAAATAAAATTTAAAATGATTCTTCTCATTAATTTTAAATTTAAGAATAATTTTTTAACAAGCACCCGTGTAATAGACGGGTATTGTACTAGTAGTTGTTGATACACGAATTTATCCTATGCAAAATCAAGCCCCATAAAACGATTAATGATGCAATCGTCAGATCACCATATGTGACATCCCTAGACTCCGAATGGCTAGGAGTACTCTAGCCGAGAAGAAAGATGTCAACCTCGAAGACATCATCCACTAATGTACCGACCTCGTTCCAAGCTACAAGGCAAACACGCTGACCTCTTCCAAAAGCAAAATCATTCATCATAGCTGATCTCAGCCCGTACAAGCTCCATCATGAGCTAATTTAAAAAGAGTTATCGCCTTGAGCCAGTTCTTACTGCCCAAAAAGATAAACCACTTGCTCAAGAGGGGTCGTTCCCGTTATTATAACATTAAAATTCATTTTAAAACACTAAGATACAACAAAATTACAAGACCGTCGCCTTGTGGTTCTCTTGACGAAAACACACGTCAAGAAAATGGCGCTAGAAGAAGGACTCTGTTGGGCATCTGAATCCCTCAGTGATTCATGGTTCCGTTCTGATGAACCTTTACTGCAGGGCAAGACGATAAAACCAGTCCTAAGCTCATTCGCGTAAGGTTTCCAATAAATCTCTACACCTCACCACATTAGCGTAGCCATGCAAAACAACCATATTCTTAAAGCTTCGCAAATGATGAAATGTGTCAGTCGACCCATAATAGGTAATATTGAGATCTCTGTATCCGCTCGATAAATCCGCATCAACTACCACTTAGGCAAAGGGGTGCCCTCGACCTCTCCAAGATTGCTTCCCCTTTATTTTGGTTTGCATGGATCTAAGCCACCATCCTTTCCCCCGCCAGGTCACGCTGAGCTCCCAAAGTTCAGTTGCTTGAAATGACAAAGTCCTCCTTCCTTGTAGGTATAGTGAGGTTCACTGCACTCAAAACCTGTGGTTGTGGTTGAGCTAAACAGGCTACAACAACATCTACAATCATTTTGTTGAGCTCATACTTGGTGAGCATCACAACCAGCACGCCGGTTGAAACACCTTCTCCTTCCGCCGACGACCTCCTCTCAACGACATGAGGTTGATTTTGTTGTGCTAGAGCTGTTGGGACCATATCCTTGCCCGATTTGCTCTATGGTTGAGTAATCGGGCCACCAACCATTGTTGTAGGTGCCGGAGAACCTCCACAACCCGAGGAATAGGGAATCGAGGTGATCGGCGTCTAAACAGACCTCAAAAAGCCCAATGGTGGGTATGCTCCGATCGAACAGTGAGAGACCTATGTCTCGTCAAAATTGGGCTCCAAGTTCCTTCTGGGATCTTCATTCCCCATGGTATGTGGTGTTATATGGATTTTTTAACAAAAAGTCCCACAGACGGTGCAAAATGGTATTGCAAACGATCTCGACTCGATTAAACGTCCTTCGATCTGCTTTCGAACCAGTAAAATGGCCTGCAAAACAAAGCCAGGGGTGTCCTGACGTAGAGCTCTGATGCTTTAGCCAGTGTTTAAGGAAGATGTCGTATATAGAGAATACAACTAGAATGCTCAGAGTGTGTACTGTGGTGATGATCATACCTCACCCCTCGATATAGAGATGTTACCTTGTTGCCCATAATCGGCCCGATCTGGCTGCCCAAGTGCCTGAACTACCTGAGTGCCAAAACTGTCTAATTTTGTTAGCCACATGGGCCTATAAATGTGCCCTTCTTATCCTAACTATATTCGTACTTATTCACTATCTTGGTGTGTTCACATTAGCTTACCTCATAAGGTAGTTAGTTTAAGCATAATTGTGCTATCAACTCAATTTTCCTTGAAATGGATCATTCCCGCCTTCAATGAGTAAGTCTATCTTTTGGGTCCTAAGTCGACCTCTTCACTCCCAGTTCTAGTTTCCATCAGGCTAACCAAGAGCTCTAACTCGACGGCTCTGGGGTAGGTGGGCCGAGCGACCGCTCTGGGCACCTCCTTAACTTAAGACCCACTATTATGAATTATTAATATATATGTATATATATATATATATATATGTATATATATATATATTAATTGTATTTAAAATATTTTTATAGCTATTTGTTCTTATTTTTACTAATCGTATTCAATTGTTTTTCTCATTTGATAAATTTTGTGAAAAAATTAATTAGTAATTATTATTAGTAAAATTAATATGTTTTTACATGCTTTCTCTTATTTTTTTTCATTTGTTTTTTAAAAATTCTCTTCTTCCTTGAATACACAAAATGTCGTTTTACAATTAAATAATGTTACTAATAGTCATTGAAAGAGTCAATTGCAATCAACTCATTTTAAGACGAGTTTCAATTTATTGTTGTTATTTAGATATCAAAGCTGACAAATTTTTACTTTTCTGAATAATAAAATATTATATTTTAATTAATTTTTATATACTCCAATGAATTTAAAATATATAAAGTAAAGAAGAAAGTTTAGAGTTTTAATGTTTATTTTTTTTAAGAAATAAAATATTTCCTTTCTCCTTTTCATTTGTTATTTTTAAGATATGTAATTCAATGATAATTATATTTTAAATTTCACAATTTTTATTATGGCTAGTATTTGTTTTTCCTACGAACTTAATTTTTTTTGAAAAAGAAAAAATACAACCCAAGCAACATTTATTACACTTCGCTCAGGACCTTATAAAGTTCATGACCGACTATGACTCTAGCAACGTCAAGTCTCTTGTTCTTCGACCATGGATCGACCAATTGGTCTTACTTCGGGTTGCTTTTAGGTCGTGGACCACCTACAGGTGGTCTGGTATCCCATATCAATACCATTATTTTTTGCTTCATATATACAACTTACTTTTACATGTACTCTTAATTTTAATTTGCCACGAGAAGCGTAATCAAAACATGAATGGGGATGATTGCACAAGATATAAAAATAATACACATTAATCTAAGCTAGATCCAAGACCAGCACCATGATCCCATTAAAATTACATGATTCAAGGCAAACATTAATTCATATATGACAGACAACAATTTTTACTTAATCCTCTGAATAAATAAATAGTTTAATCATGCTAGCTTTGTATTATTCCAATCACGCCATTTTCCATATCTATTCCGGCTGCTATCAGTGAGTCTATAAAGACCGTCAACCCTTACTTCCCAGAAGCATTGGGAGCCATCAGGTATACATCCGTCGTGAAATTCAAAGTTAAAACTTTCGAAACCGATGTCTTTAGATTCCCACCAAATATGACAGAAGAATAAAGTGTTGGGGACAAAATTCTCACAGAAGCCCCAACTAAAGCTTTGATTTGGAGAAAGTGTGTGAAAACCTAAGTCATCGTCTTTTGATGCGCAATGCAACTCCAGAGGATCCGATTTCGGAGGAAGCTTATTGGTGATATGGATTGTGAATTTGCGAGTGAAAAAACAGTGGCGTTTTTCATGAATAATTATTGCTTGGAGATGGATAGCCCATATGAGAATGAACAACAATGGGATGATAGTAGTAGGAATAGGATTGCCCATTTTCTCGTATACATTAAAAACTAGTACAACCTACTTTGTTTGCTATATTGGATTGAATGTCATAGATGGGACTCAACGTCATATATAGTTTATAGGGAAGCAAATGCTGAGTTTTTTTTTTTTCGTACATATAAAATTATATATGGAAATTCTCAAAAGTCTTGATTTAAGGACATTTTATAGTTCCGTAAATTAATTAATTTAAGGACATTTTAATTCGAATTTTCTACTTTAGTTGAAAACCAATCATATTGCTTTTCGTACGTACAAATTACTATATTTGAAAATTTAATTTCAAAATTTTTAAAATTAAAAAAATCAAATCACCATTAATTAATTAATTACCAAAAGAGTTTGAAAATCTAGATTCACTAGAAAAAGTATAATGGTTGAATTTTATTTTATTTTTTAATGTTAACCGCGATTGGCAGATTCACTTCCCTTGAAGTGGATAAAATCTAAACCGGCTGTAGACTTGTAGGTAATAACTATTACTCAATTGTTTGAATATGAACTGATACAAATAAAAAAATATTAAGTCGTATGCATAAATGTTATATTTAAATTCATAAATTATATAATGAACATACAAACGTTAATAAATTTGAATATTATTAAAATGAAAAATATAGTTAAAAATATTTTTACTTATATATGAATCACAATATAGATTTTATAAAAATATAATGAATAATATAATTTTACAAATATAAATATTTTTTTACCAACGAATTAGTTGAAAAAATTATTATTATTATTATTATTATTATTATTATTGTTATTATTATTATTTATGCAATTCTAAGAGATTTTTATTTGCCATAAAAATCAATTAGCTATTTCAAAAAAATCTCTTAATAAGAATAAAAATAAAAGGCCCTATCAATTTTAAAATATATTACCTCAAGAAAACTTTTGTTATAGAATTTTTATAGATGTGTATCATACATGAACCTTTTAGGGTGAATTTATAATTATTTAATATTAGTTCTAATTATTATATGATATAAGAGCATCTCCAATACTCTAATGTTGTTATATATAAATTTTGACAAATGTCAAAAAATTAAATAAATTGTAAACCATGTTGGAAAAATGTTGAGTTGACAACTATTAAATTAAAAAATCATCTCCAGTGCACAATGTAGTCTAATTAAATTATCATCTACTTGCCCAATATTAAAATTTTAATATGAATTAAAAAATTTAGTTAAATAATTAAATAGCTTAAAAATGGTAAGAATAATTCTCTATTTTCTTTTCATTGGCAACTAGAGTATGGAGGAGAATGTAGATGAACCACATTCTTCTCAACATTGTAGACATTAATTATGTCAACATCACCACAACATTTGTGATCACATTGTACCACCACATTCTTCTCAACATTGTAGACATTAATTATGTCAACATCACCACAACATTTGTGATCACATTGTACATTAGAGGACGGAAAGTTATGATAGTACTAAATGTGTTGATGTAGAATGTAATTTATGACAATAACATTTAAACATTGGAGATGCTCTAATAGTTGAATAATATGTATTACACTTAGTTAATACAAAATATAATAGTTAGTTTCCAAAATTAAATAAAAGTTAGTTAATAATCAAATATGCAGTGCCAATATCTTAAATAAGGGGACATGTCTTGGTCAGATATATGTAGTCAAATTTTAGTAAATAATAATCAAATATGTGGTGGCAATATTGTAAATAAGTGGATAAGTCGTGGTCAAATCAAGGTTTTGAAAACCGAATCGGTCATCGAACCGATGAAGCTACCGGTTCAATGGTTCACTAGTCGGATAAGTGGTCGAGCCAATTTAATAATATATATATATAATTTTTTATTTATTTTATATGTATAATATATAATTAAATATATTTTTATCATTAATTTTATAAGGTATAATGAAATTTCTCTAAATAAGAGTTCATAATAGATACAACCCACAATGTTACATAATGTTGATATATTTTTTTTATATATATTTTAGTCTAATATAAAAAAAATGTCACGGGCCAATTAATAAACAAATAGATGAAAAGAATATATGTATTACAATTTATACATTATTGTGTTTCAATTTAATATACGAACGTAATGAAAAGAATGGAATATATATAGAATGGAATTTTTTATCACAATAATGCTACTAGTCACGGGCCAAACATAATGAAAAGATGAGATTTTTATCACAATAATGCTACAAGTCACCTGGCCCAACATTTACATAACTCACCTATTTTATCTATTGTGGTGGGCCTCAAATCCAGTCCAATTCAGCTTTTCAGATCTTTATGTACCACATGGTAAGGAATCCCACATCGAAAACACATAAAAAAGGAGACTGCTATTTAAACTATGACTTTGGATTCCATTATCAAAGCTGCAAGAAGCAGTCGTTCGACCGCGCGAATGCGTTAGCGGTTCACTGGTTTTTCTAGTTTAGGCGGTTTGTCACTGGTTTTGGGTGTTAGTGGTTACGTACCTCAAACCGGGCTGGTGTGCTAACTGGTTCGCGGTTTAACCGGTTGAACTGGACGGTTTGGTCCGATTTTTAGAACCATTGGTCAAATATATACATTTGATCATTTAGGGAAAAATGAACATTACACACTCATCTAACGTGCACGTGCACGTGAGCCCCACCCCACCCAACCAACCCTAATCTCTCTCTCTCTCTCTCTCACACACACACACACATTCAAAAAGCATACACACACGCACTATCGGAGCATGTTGCGTAGTCGGTGCCGCTGATATGGCTGTCGTCGTTGATGATTGGTTAGGCGCGACGTGGAAGATGAGGAGGTGTTGGAGATTTTTTATTTTTGAGTTGCACAGATCTGGGTGAAGACGAGGAAGGGGGGAGAGAAGTGGAGGTGGGGGCCACGCGTGTGATGTGAGAGAGAAGTTGGTGTGTGGTGGGTCTCGCATGAATGTGAATGGGAGAGAAAGTCCCTTTCTAGTAGTGTAAAATTTTGGTTTTTTTTTTTAATCAATTGGATTAGGATGTATTTTTATTTCTTGAGAAATTTTCATGTATACTTACTGATTTTTAGATAATTTTAATATTACTATCCATACCAATTAAATTGTGTATATACCTAAAAGATAAATATTAATTATAATCATGCCTAAAATCAGTTACAAGGTAAGTGGAACAACCTTCCATGTTCCTAGCGCGTAATTTCAGGAAATCAGGCAAAGAGTACGAAATTTCACGAAATCTTCATCGCCTATATATATTGCTTTAACATATACTGCAAATATACTGTACATATACCCGTCGAACGTCTTCCTGTTAATGTCATGAGAAAATATACCGAGAATATACTGATAATATACCGTCGAACGTCTTCCTGTTAATGCCATGAGAAAATATGCCGAAAAGATATTGATAATATACCGAAAATTTTTAACTATTACATACTATCGAACGTCTTCCTATTAATGTCATGAGAAAAAAAAATAGAAAACAGTGAAACATGACTAAAAATATACTGGAAATAAACCATACAATTTTCATTGAACAATAAAAATAAGAAAAAACTACAAAGTATAGACTCAAAAAATCAGCTGAACACAAACAAAATGATACAAATAAGCAATTCTCATTCCTCCCAAAAGACTAATAATATACTGAAGAAAATCAATCCGACCGAAACAAACATTCGTCAACAAAAAAATTTGCTAATATACTAAACATAAGCTTATTTTTTGGCAGGGACGCGGGTCATATACTATACATATACTGCATATATTCTGCATATATACTCAGAAAAAATAAATTAAAAATATATATTAGAAATGGCAACAGCAGAAAGGGAAGAAGGCGCAGAGCGTGGAGACCAACACGACGGCCTCGAAAAGCCAAGACAATCTTGAAGAGTACCCCATCGACGAATCACAAGTGAAAATTTGAGCGAGATGCATCTCTCGTCGCGGATGTTTGAGCGAGACGGTGCTTGAGCGAGACGGAGGCCGATGCGGCGGCGGAAGGAGGATTGGAGGAGGTGGCTGACTTGTGTGAAGGGGGATTGGAGGAGTCGACTGATTCAGTCCACTACAAGAATAATCATTATTAGCGACACTATTTTTAGTGACGACATTAATGTCATGACTATAAAATGATTATTGTGACGACATTCGAACATATAGTGACAATATTAGCAACGGTATTTTTAGTGACGACATTTTAACAAATAGCGACAAAAATTATCGCCACTAAAAATGATTATTTTTGTAGTGGTCGAAACGACGGGTTCGATTGATGCTATTTGTCTTGGAAGGGGGATCAGAGAAGTCGACTGCTTCGATTGATGCTATTGGCGCGGACGGTGAGGACCGGCGCCGACGGTGGAGGGACTTGTGTGAAGAAAGGAGGGATAGGGTCGTGTGTGAAGAAGAGAGAGAGGGATAGGAGAGAGACGTAGTTGATGGAAAATTACCATTTAATAGGAAATCAGTTGATGGAAAGTTACCATATAAAATAGAGAATCATCTTTTTAGGCATATGTGCAAATAAAATTAACAAAATTAGCTAATTTACAAATAATTACATGGGGAGTGTAATTATATAATATTTTGAAATTGTTTAAGTGGAGAGTGTAAATTCCTCTTATTTCTTTTACTCAATATCATTCACATGAACCAATCCACATCCACAGGCCCAATTTTTTAGGCTGGCAAACAAGGCCCATGCCCAAGGCTTCCATTATTTTGAGGCCACATGTTTTTCAATATTATACAGTTTTGTTAGGCTTGACCCATTAATTTACACAAATATAAGAAGCCTAATTAATGAAATGACTAATAGCTAACAAAAATTTTATGGAGCCATCAAATGATTTTTTTTATGAAACCATCAACTATTTAATGTATTGACATTTATTCAATTGATTGTATTTATTAAAGGACACGTGTCAATACACTATTAGTGAATAAATATGGATGGCTCCATAAGTCGAGTGGCTCCATAGCAAAATTAAATAGTTAAATATAAAAATTTGTGTGGAATAATTTGAGGTTCTAAATTATTTCACTTGTTTCTTTATGAGAATAAATATTATTTACAGTGATATGATATGATAGTTTCTTTATGGTATGAGAATAAATATTATTTACAGAAGTGGTATGAGAATAAATATTATTTACAGTGATATGATATGATAGTTTCTTTATGGTATGAGAATAAATATTATTTACAGAAGTGGTATGAGAATAAATATTATTTACAGTGACATGATATGATAGTTTCTTTAGACATAGAGGTAATTCATTAATTCTAAGATCTAAGGAAAAACATGAAAAATCATTTATTTTCTAAGTATTTATTTATTTAATTAATTTGTCATTGAATTAGAATTTTTTGGTAAAGTAAAAGGTTCTTTTCAAAGTAAAATTTATTTATTTATTTAATTAATTTGTCATTGTTGAATTAGATTTTTTTGGTAAAGTCAAAAGGTTCTTTTCAAAAGTAAAATTTTAAATTAAACACAAAATGATTCTAACTTACCTATTAAAAATAAAAATATAAAATCAAAATGTTCTTTTCAAATTAAAATTTTGAATTAAAACCAAAAGGATCTTTAACTTGCCGATTAAAAAGAAAAAAAAAGCCTGATTGCTAATTAATGTTTTGCAAAAATTGTCTGGGTCTCCCCATCCATATATATATATATAATATTATTACTAATACTTATAACATCTCCAATGTTATAAGTGTGAAAGACCATTATTTTTAACACATGTCAATTAATGATTGTAATGTTAATCCACATTGAAATAATGTTAAAAGACTAGAAATTTCAATGAAACTAATATCTCCAATGCATCAATTCGATAAGAAGTTATTTGTATAGGTCGACCAATTAAATAATTCATTGATATAAAAAAAAAATAAAAAACTAAAACAAATATAAAGTAAATTGATGAATCATCATGTTTAACATGGTGTTAGATATTAGAAAGTGTGCTCAACATTGTCAACATTAAATTAAATGACATCCACCTCATCATAAAAGAGTTCATGACAAGATGAATTGGAGAAAAAAATAGAGACACACTTTCAAAAATTGATGATATAGAAAACTTTTTATAATGTCAAAAATTGCATTGAAGATGCTCTTAGTAAGGCTNGATCAACAGTGAGAACAAACGAGCGAAAGTCGCAACTCGCAACCATTCCCATGGATTAATCAAGGCAAAAAAGTAAGTACATTAACAGAAAGAAATTAAGTTTGAGAAAACAGTATGGCCTTATTATACGACCAGCACGTATAACGCGTATATGATCCCTGGTATGTATCCCAACACTGTCAGCAGCAAATCAATCCAGAACTCCACCTGATATATCATCCATTTCAACGAATAATTAATTAAAAATAAAACTATTTGAGTATGCCTTTCCTACAGTTTGAACTCTTACATAAATTGTACTTAAATTTCAGTTTTGTAGCTTAGTTTGACTGAAATATTGTTCCACCCAATTGACCAGCAAAACATAAATTTGAAAATTTCCAAATTATTTTTACAAGATAAAGAAAAAGACTAATTTTGCTTATGCAGGTTTCAATATTGATTAGATAAAATTAGACAGATAATGATTGATTACTTACTCCACAACCATATCTGAGAAAAACACCAACAGGCGGCAGCAGTATGGCGAGAATCACTTCGAGAAATGTTTCTGAACCCATTTCTGAATCTTAATTCTATATGATATGTTGTACTATTTAATCGATATATCTTTCTTCTTACACTCCACAGTGTATATTATAGATTCGATGATCTTGCACTTATAGAGGACGGAGATAATATAAGCCCACGACTAAGGAAAGGTGTCATCTTCTCCAGAGCATGCACCTCAAATTGTAACACGTGGCGTCGCATGTGGCAAAGTCAGATTTTACTTTTATAAATTTAATAGATATTATTAATTTAAGATAAACATAAAAATGGATGATCCTCCCTTAGATTGCAACTTTAACAAAATAAAAAAGATACGAGTCAAATGTTTACGAGTGGTCCATAAACAGCTATTAATTAGTTTATTCATTTTTTAAAATATTATTATATAGAATTAAATAACAAATTTTATGCATAAAAATATGAAAATTTGGATAAATTAAAGACACACATACAGTTACTTGAAGATATTATAATAATTTATATATATTCAATAGTATTTAAAGTTTAAACATATTGTTATTAATGTTAAAATAGATTTGAAAGGTTTAGACATATAATTCATAATGATTTATTAAATATTAACGTTTATAGTTGTAAAAGCACAACTTTATTAAGTACAACAATACCAAGCCAAACGTGAAAAGGATTAAACTAATAGGAGTTGTACCATGTACATCATTTATTGTACTCCATTTAGTATAGTTAAAGTTGTCATTTGATATGTAACAACTCTTTCATATATTGTCATTTTAGCATTAGTATAAATAGGTCTATGTAAACCCTAATCGTCACTTTTGTACACATTCATTTTTCCTTCTCTCTCGTTCAATACAATCTTTCCTTTCCTTTTCTCTCGTTCATTATCTGATATGGTATCAGAGCCAGGTTTTGATCCTGAAATTCTTATGTTTTTCCGCTGCGATTCTGTTTCTCGTTTCTAGATCTTGCGATTCCATTCGCGCTGTTGTTGATTTTTGCTGTTGATTGATATGGCTACCACTACCAATCCCTCCGACGATCCGACTTCGCCGTTCTATTTACACGCCGGAGACAATCCTGGTGCACTGATTGTTGCCGAGACTTTCAATGGCGACAACTACGTCTCCTGGTCGAGAGCGATTACTATGGCGTTGAGTGTCAAAAACAAACTAGGGTTTGTTGATGGTACTGTTTCTGCCCCTAACCCTACTCAAAATCCTTCCCTGTCTCTTGCTTGGGTTAGAGCGAATAATCTGGTATTGTCTTGGCTTTTAAATTCGGTTCATAAAGACATTCGTCAATCTTTGCTTTTCTTCTCTGTTGCTCAAGATGTATGGGATGAGATTAAGTCCAGATATGCTCTATCTAGTGGTCCTCGTGTGTTTCAGCTTGAAAAATCCTTGAATACTATTGACCAGGGCAATTTATCTGTAACTCAGTACTATAACTCGTTCAAGTCTCTTTGGGATGAATATCTCACATATCGCCCGATTGTGAAGTGTGTTTGTGGTGCTTTTAATACCTGTACTTGTAAGATATTTGAAGCAATGACCACTGCTCAACAGAATGACTCAGTGATGAAATTTTTGATTGGGTTAAATGACTCTTATTCTTCACTTCGAAGCCACTTCCTTCTTTCTACTCCCCTGCCTTCTCTTTCTACTGTGTATTCCCTACTACTTCAAGAAGAGAGCCAGAGAACTTTGTCCAACAATTCCAAAACCATTGATTCCCTTGCCATGGCAGCTAAAACCAACTTCCCTTCTCAGCCACAAAAGAACTTCAAACAGAACTTCAATAATTTCACAAAGGATAAGAAGAAGTTCAAATGTTCACATTGTGGTTATACTGGTCATTCTTCTGATAGATGTTATCAATTGATTGGGTATCCTGATAACTGGATTGGTCCTAAAGGCCCTAGAAATAATGTTTCTCATTCTGCTCATGCTGTTATATCTGAGAATGTTGGTCAAACTGACAGTACTGTTACTGTGAATGCATCTTCCATGACTGACAGTTTGTTGAGTGAATTTTTAGCCTTTAAGAAATCACAGGAGATGAAGCACACTTCTTCATCCACCCCTGTGGTTGCAACTGCTTTGGCTAATGCTACAGGTATCTCTAAACCCTTGGCTTGCATAGCATCTTTAAAACTGAACAAAACTACATGGATTCTTGACACTGGTGCCACAGATCATATGATTTGTTCAAATACTTTTTATTCTATGCCTGCCAAGTCTATATGTGCTCAAATTACTTTGCCAAATGGTCATCATACTACTGCATTACAAATAGGGCAAGTGAATTTATCAGAAAATTTAGTGCTATATGATGCTCTTTATGTGCCTTCATTTCAGTTTAATCTCATATCTGTCTCTAAACTTGCTGCAACAAATAATTGCATATTGAAATTCCTGGCATCATCTTGTATTTTACAGGACCTTGCAAACCACAAAATGATTGGTTTTGCTGATCTTATTGATGGCTTATATCTTCTCAAATTGTCTGCATCTCACCATAGTTTGTTAACCCCTGAGAAACATATTTGTCCATCACCTGTTTCTGATTCACTTGGCACTTGTCCCTCTGATAATACTGAAGTTGTAAACTCTTCTTTACATGTAAATGCATCAACAACAGATACTTGTGTATGGCACAACAGATTAGGACATCTGTCCTTCTCTAAACTACATGTTTTACCTATTCAATGTGATAATGACAAATCCTCTATAGTTCCTTGTGATGTTTGCCATTTTTCTAGACAGAAAAGACTACCATTTCCTATTAGTGAGTCCAAATCTGACAATGCATTTGATCTTATACACTGTGATATTTGGGGTCCATTTTCTGTCTTATCATACTCATCTCAAAGATATTTCTTAACTATTGTTGATGACTTTACCAGAGTAACTTGGGTTTATCCTCTAGTGCATAAATCAGAAACAAAGGAAAGTTTACTACACTTTTACAATATGATCCATACTCAATTTAACAAGAAAATCAAGTCAATCAGGACTGATAATGGCTCAGAATTTATTCTTAGTCAATTTTATTCTCAGTATGGCATTATTCATCAAAAATCTTGTGTTGAAACACCTCAACAAAATGCTAGGGTGGAAAGAAAACACCAACATATTTTACAAGTGGCTAGGGCACTCATGTTTCATGCTCATATGCCTTTACCTTTCTGGATGGACTGCATTCTTACTGCTGTGCATATAATAAACAGAGTTCCATCAAGTATTTTGAATAACAAATCTCCTTTTGAAATGCTCTATAACAAACAGCCTACATATGATCATTTAAGAGTTCCGGGTTGTCTATGTTATGCATCTACTTTGTCATCTCATAGAACCAAATTTGATCATAGAGCATCTAAGTGCATACTTCTTGGCTATCCCTTAGGTTGTAAAGGTTACAAGCTTTACAACTTGGATACCAAGAAAATATTAATATCCAGGGATGTTGTGTTCTATGAAAGTATTTTCCCATTTAAAGATTTACCTGTTTCAGATGACTTTACCCCTTCAGAAATTCCTGATTTCCCCTTGTTTCCTTTACCTGAGCCAAGCTGTGATATATTACCTAACCTTGTCCCACCTGCACCTTCTGTTAATCCCCCTATGCCTCAACAAATAACCCCTGCCTCAACCAGCACAGACATTATTCCCTATTCACCATCAATAATACCTACACCTCAACCTTTTGGTACTTCACAACCAAGGAGATCAACTAGACAAACCAAAGCCCCTGCTTATCTAGAAGTTTATCAACATTCATTACCAAACAGACACTCTTCTAATACCACTATTTCTACACTTTTCAATATCCCTGGGACATCTAAATATCCTGTGTCTGCTTATCTTTCTGTTGATAACTTGTCTGCATCACATAGATGTTTTACAACTTCTATCTCATTTGCATCTGAACCTAAAACTTATAAGCAAGCTGCCAAGGACCCATCTTGGCAGGAAGCTATGCAAAAAGAGCTAAATGCCCTTCAAAAGACCAACACTTGGACTTTAACAGAACTTCCTCCAAATAAACATTGCATTGGATGCAAATGGGTTTATAAAATTAAGTACAAGTCTGATGGGTCTATTGAAAGGTATAAAGCTAGATTAGTTGCAAAAGGCTATACCCAAGAAGAGGGTATAGACTACTTTGACACTTTTTCACCTGTTGCTAAAATAAACACAGTCAGATTTATCATTGCATTGGCATCCATTAATAACTGGTTCATTCATCAACTTGATGTCAACAATGCATTCTTGCATGGTGACTTATTTGAAGAAGTTTATATGCTTCCACCCCCAGGTTATTGTGATGCTAATGATACTAGAGTTTGCAAATTAAATAAAAGTCTTTATGGCCTTAAACAGGCTTCAAGACAGTGGTTTCACAAGTTAACTTCTTGCCTTTTATCCTATGGTTTCTCTCAATCTATTGCTGATTGCTCCATGTTCTACATGTCTGCCAATGGGTCATTTACAATTTTATTGGTTTATGTAGATGATATCATCCTAACAGGTAATGATTTGCATAGTATTGAATCCATAAAATCTCACCTTGATAAATGCTTCACTATTAAAGACTTGGGTCAGTTAAAATACATCCTTGGATTGGAATTTGCTCACTCTGAAACAGGGATTCACATGTCTCAAAGAAAATATGCCTTGGATATTTTAACTGACACTGGCATGTTAGCATGTAAACCTGCATCCACCCCTATGGACTCTAATGTTAGGTTATCTCATAATACTGAAACTGCTGGTTTTGTTCCACTATCTGATCCATCTGAGTATAGGAGATTGGTAGGCAGAATGCTTTACCTTACAATTAGTAGACCAGATATTGCATTTTCTGTTCAAACTCTTAGTCAATTCATGTCATCACCATCTGAGCAACACATGGCAGCAGCACACAGGGTATTGAGGTATGTCAAAGGCACTATTGGACAAGGTATTATCTTTCACAGAAACTCCTCTTTAAATTTAAATGTTTACTCTGATAGTGATTGGGCTTCTTGTGTTGATACAAGAAGAAGTGTTACTGGTTATTGTGTGTTTCTTGGAAATTCCTTAATTTCATGGAAATCCAAGAAACAACCAACAATCAGTCGATCCTCTGCAGAAGCAGAGTACAGGGCTATGGCTACAGCCTCCTGTGAGATTCAATGGATTATAAACTTGAGCAATGAACTTGGTATATCTTTAACTTTACCTGTCTCTCTGTTTACAGATAGCAAATCAGCTTTAGCAATGGCTTGTAACCCTGTTTTCCATGAAAGAACCAAGCATATAGAGTTGGATTGCCATCTTATTAGAGAGAAGATTACACAAGGTCTCATCAAACTTCATCACATCAGTACAAAAGAGCAACTGGCAGACTGTCTCACCAAAGCACTACCAGGACCAACATTCCATCACATTATTTCCAAGATGAACATGCACAATATACATGCTCCTCTTGCGGGGGGGTAATAGGAGTTGTACCATGTACATCATTTATTGTACTCCATTTAGTATAGTTAAAGTTGTCATTTGATATGTAACAACTCTTTCATATATTGTCATTTTAGCATTAGTATAAATAGGTCTATGTAAACCCTAATCGTCACTTTTGTACACATTCATTTTTCCTTCTCTCTCGTTCAATACAATCTTTCCTTTCCTTTTCTCTCGTTCATTATCTGATATAAACTACTTAAACATAATTTAGTATGATGATCAAAATGAAGTATGATGAGTCACCACCCGAATCTGGATAGGACCGGTTAAAATGAGTTCTGATCTGCTTAGACCGTCGCGCGTCTACCTGCAAAAACTCTACGTCGGAGATGTTTTCGGCGAAAAGTCTCTTATGCTTAAGTCAATATCAGAACGATGGTGGTGCTCTGTAAATAAGAGCAGTATATAATGTATGAAGAATGTAAAAGTCAGGGTTTGGTGATACCTCAGTCCTTTTATAGGAAAATATCTACCTGAAATGCTCTGCCCGGGTGCCTAGATGTAGTGCTTATCCACATCCTAATCATTTCTTAGTCAGATCTTAGTCATTTTAAGATTCCTCTTTATCCCTTTAAGATTCTCTCTTATCCTTTATAATTACATGATCTTAGGCCGTCATTTAATCTGAGACTACCCAATCCACAATCTACCTCGAGTGGTGAAATAGACCAGGTCGAGATTAAATGAGAGGTCGACTTAGGCTACCTTATGAGGATCAGGTTAGGATATCCTTCGAGGATTAGATCGTCATCGGGGTTCTCAAGTCATCTAATGTTTACCTCAAGCTACGATGGTTCACTGAGTCGCATTAGTTCGAGGTCGTCATGCTCTTTAAGTGTCTTTCTTCAGTCGACTTGTTTTAGGTCGGGCTATACTCCGGTCGAACTTCCTTTACTTAGTCTGGTTTACGCAAGTATATATGGCCATATCATCTACTCTCTCTCGTTCTCTTTCTC
>BKCP01006393.1:97451-153805 GCA_008636005.1 Striga asiatica
AAAAAAAAATTACTCCAAGCGACCTCGAGCTTAGGAGTAAAATTGGCAATCATGATCCTCAGACAAATCTGAAACCTGTCATAAATGCAGATCAAAAAGACGTATGTGTCGCTTCATATTCTGACTCATCGATTCCCGCGATTGATCTAAGCCCTTCAACACCTCTTGATCCAATGTTTATCATTGCAAAGGTCAGGTATAAATACCCCTTTTGTTTTTATTTTCATACTTTTACTCCCCAATATTCTCAAAACTTCTCAAGAACTTCAACATTTTAAGTGCTCTTGTCAACTCCGACGTACCTCCTTAGTCATTAAATAAGCTCCATCCCCTTCGACGATCCATCATGAGTAAGTTTTCTATCTTTTCTTTTAATTATTTCTTCGCTTTTCTGGGTTTTTGATTGATTTTTTTTATGTTCTTCATGTTTTTCTAGCAAAATTTGCGTTTTGATATTTTGGATCTTGATATCCATCTGCTGATTATGTTTTTCACAATTTGACTTACGCGAACGTGTCTTGCTTAGATTCAATTATTTAAGTCGTTGTATCGCGACCTCGACGTAGTCGCATTTGTTATTTATGATGAATCTGATCGTGACTTCCTAGCTTAAAATGAACCATATAGATTAATCTCCTGACTCGATTAATCATTTGGTTGACGAGGCCCTCGAATCTTCTGATTCTTCTGTCCAAATAATAGACCTCGAGCTAGCTTATGATCAAGGTAACCTCTCTCGAGAATCAGATAATGACATTAATGGAGAGATTGACTGGAGAGATATAATCGTGCTCTGGGATCGAGCACTCCAGGGGGTTCTCCTCATTTTGAATCCATTTCTCGAGGTATTCCTCTTAGGTTTTTAGATATTCCTGTATATATGGCTAGTCCTGCTCCTATACCAACAAATGTTCCTCTTCTCGACCTAAATACACCTGTTGTAACAATACCATGTCCTTTAGCTAGAGTAGCCACCCTAAATCCCTTTTTTCTTATGCCCCTGCAGCTGAGCTCACGGGCTTTAAGTCGTATTGCAAGCTGCCATCCGATTGGGATTTGATCGCCTCTGGTCCCAATGACGATTATGCTCATCCTCCTCGGGGTTGTTAATACCTTTTTTATGGATCAAGTCATGTTTGGGCTTTTCTTTCCCATCCAACACGAGCTGCTTACCTTTAGCAATTTGTGCCATATTCCTGTCAATAAATTTGCTCCCAATTCTATTCGTATTACAATTTCCTTCATCATGATATCCAAAATAAAGCTTCGCGAGTTCTTGCCTAAATTTTTCTTTTATTGCTACGGTTATAAGTTCCAAAAAGGGACACACTGGTTAGGTCGTCGTAGTGGGGCCCTGCTTTTAGATGACCTAGCCTCGAACATGACGGAATGGAAGTCAAAGTTCTTGTTTGTTCGACCTCCCTCTGGATATTATTCCTTTACCAACACATGGTTCACTGAGAAAGTTAACCAGCGTAATAAGTCGAAATCTACTCAATTCGCGGAAATGGTGAAAGAATTAAATAAACACACCTGGAGCGCTCGCCAAATAGTGAAGGATCCCACATTGTGATATCAATGTGGCATCACCCGAGAAAGCGATGCTTCTATTGAACACGACCTCGGTAGTTCGTCATTCCTCATACGTCAACTTCCTGTTCGTTTATCCTCCTCTCACTGTTTTCTTCTTTCATAGATTCCTATCTTTAACGCTTCGAGGTGAAGAAGCAGAAGAAACCCACCGAGGGTGGGTCCTCAGGTCGCCCATCTCCGCCTAAGAAGCAGAAGAAACCCACAGAGGGTGGCTCTGGCTCGGGCCATAAGGAGGTCATGGTCGAGAAGACCACAGGTTGTGCCTCAGCAACAGGGAGTTCTCCCTCTAAGAAGTCTGCCCACTCTGGCCCACTTGAGGAAGCGATCTTCTGATCAACGAGTTTTCAAACTATTGCCCGACGAGGCGAAACACCAAAAGAGTAGGGAGGATGTGACCGAGTCTGCCTCCCCTTCTCATATTCAAGTTCGTCCAGTCACCTTGGAGCAGCCTTCCCGACCCATAACAACAAATATGGCCACGAGATCACGAGTTATCTCCTCTCCGTTATTCCTGAGGCTGATAGAGCTCGTCTCGAGATCAATCCTTACGACTGATCCTACTATGCTACTGGGACCCTGACTTGGGTGATTGTCCTATTCCTTTCCTTGTTCCCCCTTATCGAGGTAATGGTCATAAAAACGCTTTTGTTTTACTTGTAATTTCTTGTGGCCATCCTCCCTTCAATGGTGGAAGAGACCTCTTCTCCCCACTCCAACATGGAAGCCTTAGGATCTTTGAATGATCATATGGACTCTCGAATTGGACTAAGGTGGCCAATATGGATAAAAGCCCAGGTGGGTTGACCTAAAGACCATCTAATTAAGCATGGAAATATCATAATTGTTCGAAAAGCATCTACGTGCGATGAAAGGATTTATCGCATATCTGTGAAGATCTTAACAAATTTGTTTGAGGTTAACAAGATAACTTGTAAAAATAGTGAAGAGACATGTATGAAAATGCTAACACACAATATTAATACTAAAAACTACACATATTAGAGACTTTCCTGAGAAGCTTTTGACTTCAACTTCGGAAACCGTACGTCGAGACCCCTATAGACGATGTTTTGCAGGGAATCAGAGCCGTTCGAAGGACGATTCAAATACCGTTGGACCGAAGTTAGGCATTTTAACATCGCTATTCATCAAAAGTTAGATTAACTAAATTTTAAATCTTAGCCCATAATCAATGTAAAAGACAAAAAAAAAAATATTGCAAATACCTTGTACATTGCTTGCACATTTAATATTTATTATTTAAATATGTAAAATTTTAACACACCAATTATGCCCTTACTCTAATAAAAATAAATTAAATAAATAAAAAATAATTAAAAATATTTTCAAATTGCCAAAGTTTGTGCATTATATATATTAAAGGTTACATATTAAGGGTACGAGAGAAGACCCAACAAATGATACATCCATGCATGGTTACAAAGCTGAAATCACAACAACATTTTATTAATAATAATTAGGAAAATAAATTTAGGTCCCTTAAGACCCACCAATGGGTCTGTTAACAAAAGGAACCACATAAAGATCCTTCTTCCTTCTAGCTGTAAACCCATAAACCTCACCCATTTCCAGATCCTCTGCCTTCACCTCAGCAGGCAGTGCCCAATCGAAATAGTAAAGCAAAACGGCCAGCAGTAGCTCGACACTGGCCAACCCGAACGTGATCCCAGGACAAACCCTCCTCCCGCTACCAAACGGGATGTAATCGAAACTTTTCCCATTAAAATCAACCGATTTTTCCATAAACCTCTCGGGTTTAAAATCCTCTGAGTCAAGCCAGCGAGTTGGGTCCCGTCCGATAGCGAATGAGTTGATAAGGATTCGAGTTCCCATAGGTATCTCATAGCCGTTGATCTTGCATTGTGATCGAGCCTCTCTTGGAACCAACGGTGTCGGTGGGTGTAATCGTAAGGACTCTTTGATGACCATCTTGAGGTATTTTAGGTCATCAAGGCTCGACTCGTTGTTGACGTCGAAAATCTGTCTCACCTCTGTTTGTGCCCTTTCGAGGACTGTTGGGTTTCTCAACAGTTCGACCATAGCCCAATCCACTACTGTGCTCGTTGTCTCGGTTCCTGCACCGAACATTTCCTGATAATTGCAAGAAAAACAAAAAAAATAATTATGTGTTCAATTAAAAATTGGTATATAATTTTTCACAATTTGTACTGTGTTTTTCGAATTTTCAACCTAAAGTATTTTTTTTTTTTTAAAATACAACCTAAAAATAAATGCTTTAAGTTCAAAATTTTAAAACACGTATAGTAAAGGTTGGAAAAAATTATTTACCCTAAAAAATCATACCCAATGAGAGATGAGGAAAGAAAATTTGATTCATGTGCACTAACCGCTGTAACAGATTTAACGTTTTCAATAGTGAGCGAAAGCTCTTGGGTCCCATCACCCTGGATTTCCAAGAGGACATCCAACAAGTCCTCGTATTTTTTTTGGCTCTTAGCTTTGGCTCGTTTGCGCTCGTCGATTATCTTCCCGATAATCCTGTCCGAGAGTCGATGAAGCCTCTCGATCTCTCTTCTGGCTGGGCTTACGAGACGAAATAGCTTGATGGAAGGGAAGGCGTCGAACAAGTGGAGGCCCGAGAAGTATTTGAGGGATTCTGTAATGATGGATATGAACTCAGCCTTGTCGCTGCTCGTCTTTCCCAAGGCCGCTCTTGCTATGATGTCGTTGTTCGTCATCGCTATTCTATGTGTCAGGTTGATTGGTGTCCCTTGTTTCAGCTCTATCCATCTGCACAGACCTGACAGAAGAAGAAGAAAAAAACAAAACAAAAACAATCAAATTAGTTGATACACATCACAAGAGATTTGTGTCTCCATTTATATAATAAATTACTAATCTACCCCTTATATATAAATATAATAATATATTATATATGTACTTAATGGTAATTTTACTTAAAAATCGAGTCGAGCAGTCTTTCGAGAATTTATATTAATCGATCTCGAGCAGAGTTCGAGTGATTGTCTTTTTTTGTCGAGTCGATCTCGAGCGTCATAAATCGAGCTCGAGCATGTAAAAAAAAAAAATCAATCATGGTCAATACTCGACTCGTTTGCAGTCCTAGACTCTTCACCATATATATGTGTACCTAAAACGGCTTCCTCTCTTATGGGGCGAAACGAATGCACGCGCTTCGTGCTCAACAGCTCCAAAGTGCATATCTTCCTCAACTGTCTCCAATACTCGCCGTAAGGGGCAAAGACGACATTCGTGCTTCCGTAGCAACTAATCTCAGCCACAAGTAGCTGAGGCCGTGCGGAAATAGCTAAATCGTTTGTTTTAAACAACTCTCTGGCAGTTTTTGATGAGGAGGCAACTATGGTGTCAACTTCGCCTAGCCGAAGGTGCATAAGCTCTCCGTATTTCTTGGCCAGACGTGTCAAGGTGCGGTGGGGAGGATCGGGACCTGCAAGAAGGTGCAAGCACCCGATAAATGGGAAATTTTGTGGCCCTCTGGGGAGTTTGCTTGTCTTATTTCGTGTGTTGATTATTAATATTAGTTTCCCAACAGAGAATAAGGAGCAGAGGAAAGAAAGAAGGAAAACATAGGACAATTCAAACACCATTGCTAGTGTGTTTGTGTGTGTGTGTGTGTGTCTTCTTTGAGATCTTTGGTCTGGTTGTTTGAGGTTACTTTGGGTGTTAATATGCAATATTTATTTTATAGAGAAAACATATTTTGTAGGTGTATTTGTGAAAATTGCTTCCCTACCTGATTTCCAACTAATTTTTCTATAGGTATATTTATACAAGACTTGTCTTACAAATTTTTTTTAGGCATGTATAATATATTTTGTGGATATATGCCTGCAAATTGTTTACAAATTGACAGCAAAACACGTTATATTTTAGTGTATTTATATATAAAATATGCCAAATTCTCAAAGTGAGGGGGTTTGACACCCGTGAAGTTCTACTATAAATGAAGATATTGGAACTTGCACTATAGGTAATTGTTGGAATAATGTTTTCAGGCATTTTACAAGAAATTACCGACGTTTTACCAAAAAAAAATAAATAAATAAAAAAACAATCCATGTTCTAACGGATTCCCTGCATACTTTTCCCAACAAAATGCCCAACACTCTTTAGCCTTTACTAATGTAATGCCTACAATCATGTGTCAAATAGATCTGGGAAAAAATGCCCAACACTCTTTAGCCTTTACTAATGTAATGCCTACAATCATGTGTCAAATAGATCTGTTGATATTTTCTGTGTCTATCAAACTACTTTTTATAGAGAATTTATGGATAATTTATTGGCATTTGACTACACATGATGAAGGTTGCAAGTTTACCACAAGCATTTTACAACCAAACTAATTAATTTGTTGGTAGAAATGTCAAACGGGCTAGTCCCTTTCGGACTAGCCCTACCAGGATTCGGGCTAAACAATTCAGGCCTAAAAAGCCCAGATTTAAATGGACTACCAATAAAGGAACCTAACCCTAACCCTAACGGGCCTCGGGCTATATGGGTTACAACAACAACAATAATAATAATAATATCATTAGGCACATTAACTAATAAAATATATTGCCAAGGGCATGCAACTTGTTCTTAGTAGTAGCCATAAAATGTAAGACCCGGGTAGAAAAGTTTTAGCTATAAAAATATTATTAGCATGTTCAATCACTACTGGTGCTGGAGAGAGTTCTCGTAGCTGTTGTCTCAAACCACTCTTACATTTAAAGCTGGATGCTCAATAAGAATGGATGAGCAGAACTTGCAGAAATTAGAATTTACATGACATATCACTTATAAAAATCACACTATACTTCTTTTCAAGTTAGATGGGTATTATAAATAAACCAAGTTACACCACACCACCATTTTATGACAAAGACAAATTCTGCAGAGACAAGCCTCATCCTTGCTTTTTATGAGCTTCACAAATATCCTGCAAAGTTCGAAAGAAACAAAACGGATGATAAGCATTAACCTTCCTTTCCTAATTGATGTGCTGAAAAGACAAATTTGAAATATCAGCATGTAATATTAGGTATGCAACACGTATATATAAATGTTAATAATACACCACGATCAGTAAACTACACATAGAAATTGTTTGTTACATTTTTTACACATTTTAAGAAAGCATCCAATATCCAATATATATATATTAAGACATAATTGAACATCTAAAAATCAAGTCCACTGTAAAAACACCAACAACAAAACGTAAATATACTCAAGTGAAAGAACAGAGGAAGTCGGGCTCTCACGACAGCACGAGGCCTAACAGAAGCTAACATTTTCAAATGGTTAAATCATGAAGAGGTCATTTTTTCACACTTCAAAATATTAGAAGCTCTTTTAGCTAATATCCAAGAATCTATAAAGGTCAAGGAGAAAAATCTCACTTAATATTCGATCTGGGAATTTGAATAGCCGAAGTCCCGGGAAAAAGAGCCTTGATGCACAAACTGTCAAGTGTCAACGTCACCCCGAGGGTTAAAAGAATAACTAATAAATAAATGCTTTGTTGTGACTCAAGCAGATTAATAATGTCAAGGATCTTCAGAACTGAAGATAGGAAAACCAAAGCAAATTGAAAAGTTCACCTGTGCATCTGTATGCAGTTGAGATCCACCAGTAGTGTCTTTCTTAGCAGATCCATCAGTACCCCTAATAGATCCCTTGGTGTCACCCTATTGACATATATATCACAAACTTACAAATGATATTATCAACTAGAAAAGGGCATGTAATGTTTTTAGAAGTGTTCATTCATACCTCTAGCTGCAAAGTCGACGTTCCAGAAATACATTGAGGGTACATGAAAAAAATAATGAAAGGTTAGATTTTACATTGAAATATCAAATATTGTCTTCAGATCTATCCAACAAAAAAGGAAACAAAAGGAAAAAGAAAAGAAAATACATAGTAATAGCCATATAATCTTAGAACAATATATTGAGAGACACCTGAGTTATATTTTTTTTAACTATCCTCGCATTCTGTGAGCAAATCAAACAGTAGAAGAAACACACAACCAACAGGATTCTTAGATTAAATGACTTCCTCCAAAATGGCCAAAAGTTGCTAATTTTCCGCATTTCTTCCACAATATCATAAATTCCCTTTTAAATTTTGTGCCATGTAAAAACCCCAGATGATGTTATGCTTGACCAGTTTACCTCAAAGTGAAAGAGACAAATGTAAATTTTTATTTATCACTTGTTTTAGTACTAAAAAATCTAAAAGTCTTTAGAATGTGTAAATGTTTAAAATATCTTCAAGTTATACAAAAAGTATAAAAAAGTATTTATACCTTGAATTATATTCTTCAAAAAGACTTAACTCATGCCTTTTACTTTGATTCTCTATATACAATTAAAAGATGCCCAATCCTATGAACCCTAAAATCACCTTTTTTCCTCCTGAATCCCTTCCTTCTATTTCCACCCCCCACCCCCTCTCTCCATCTCTCACCTACACAACTACCATTCCATTACTTCATTCTTCACCGCTCTTCAAAGACTCACAATATCTCCTTTTAGCTCACTTTTGTTTTTTTAGCAAGCTTTCCACACCCAAAAACTATTACAAGTGTTAATGTGAAAAGTTGTTTACAATACATATATCAAGAATGAAAAATATGACTTTCCCACAATAATGATTCTTTAAGTTTAATAGTAACACATAGAAATGATGCTTATTGCGAATAATTAGAGATACCTTTCATTGTTGTTAGTTGCCATTACACATGTACAACTGAATACAGATAATGGATTTAAAACATTAATTTAGTTACTTATATGCCAGATTTGCTAAAATAAAATACCATTGCCACTTTATGCATAAAACCAATGAAAAATTAAAGGCTGATAATCAGATATAACAAGGCATTCCTTGCAACATTAGAGCCAATCAATCAGAACAAGAGGATAACTTTCATTACCTCTCTGTACCTAGCTAAATAGGCCTTCAATGGAACAATATAGTCCTCAAAACCTAAAGTTGCCATTGCCCATAACAAATCATCACCGTTAATTGTCTTTCTTTTTTCTTTCTGGCACTTGTCGCTAGCTCTGTTCAACAAGCACAAAACATGGTGAAATATTATTCATAAGAAAAGAGATTCATCACAGCCAATCCATGTATTTGTTGTTCGCTAATCTGTCGGGGACATATCTCAGATCATTCAAATCAGACGTTTATGGATTACAAACATGCAAGGAGTCACATAACACATTCCCAGATCAGCAGACAAAAGATTAGGAAATGAAACATATAAATCAAATCAACAGGCAACAGACACAACTGTATTCCTTGGATCAACAGGCAAAAGAGAAGTCCTGTTTTGAGATGTTAAAAGAACCCACATTAAGAAAAAATAGCATAAGTATTAGCATCAAGGTACTTCAAATATTAATTAAGATTTAGCCTACAAAGTTCAGGACCCATTTCGTTTACTTTGTTTTAACAAAATGAGAAAGGTCAGAGACAGATAATACATACTCGACTAAGTGATATTTGGTTTAACTAAATGAAAAAGGTCAGGGACATATAATACATACTTGACTAAATCAGAAAATAAATCAAAATAATCACTTTACTAATTCAGCAAAGAATCCAATAAAATATTTGTCCCACGTAATATACAGACTGCACTGGAAAAGCTATCAGATAAGTACCTTGCAAACACATAGCAGAGACACAGAGACTACAAGGGCGTAAACTAGGTTACTCGTCTGTCATGGCTTTTCATATGTGTATATATTTATTATGTGTGAAATATCACTCGAGAAGTGGATAAACCAGAAATGAAAGAAACAATTCAACCTGATAGAAAGAGCAAGCTAAGAAACTCCGACAAATCAAAACTAATGAGATATGAAAAGGACATAAAATACTTGAAGTGATCAAGTCCTGATTTGGACCAATCAAGCCTGTAAACTGAAGGAAGATCAACTAATGTCCATCCAAACGTAATTTGTTGAACTACAATACAACTTAGTGGAATATAATAGTAATGAATGTAAGTATTACACATTAAATACATTTTACTAATTAGACAGCATAAATTACCGATATAACATAAATTATTTATAATCAGTTACTGAAGAAGGAAAATAGCACATTTGATGAAATGAATCCACAGCTGGTCCCGTCCATAGGTAACTATATAAGCATTTCAAATAGACCTGGAAAATGAAAATATATACGGTGTTCTTCACAAAGCTGAACATTTAGCCCAAAAACCATTAGGAGTCAACTCTATCTGCATAAAAAATATACTGATGCACACACACTGATTCCTGTCAAGAGCTGGATCCGAACCATCAATAAACAGAAGCCTATATATAAGGAAATAGAGGGCAGCGAACTCATGATCCGGTCAGAGCAGGCATATGCCAGAGGTGAATGGAAAATATCACCCTAAGGACCGATCTCAGATCATCCTTCGTGCTTAAAACCCAAGCTAAGACCTGACCCGCTATCTAGAACCATACTTCCTAGTAATCTAATATAGTTGGCTACATCGGCGGTGGTTTAGAAGTCGGCAAGCTTTCAAACCAATTACAGTCTTCAATAGGAGTTTCCCGACATCAACAATTAACGAAGAAAAGTAAAACATAATATCAACCACAACGAATCAAAGTAACTACAAGAACTCAATTCATTTATGAGGCAGAAAGTAATCACTATCATAAATCAGGAGAAAAAGTAAGTCAATCCTGGATAGTGAAGTACACAAAACATAAAAACGGCGACGAAAAAGAGAAGTGCATACTCGCTGGTGACGAAGCTGATGAATTCGGACACGCATTCCTGAACGGTGTCCTTGGCATCCTTGGCGATCTTGCCATTGGCAGGCAGGGCCTTCTTCATGATACGGCCAATATTTGCAATTGGGAGGAAGCGATCCTGCTCGCGTACGCTGGACTTGGGGCTCTGATCTCCCCCGCCATCCCCGCCGTTGTCGTGACTGCCGCTTCCACCGGCGACGCCATAGCCACCAGGACTTTCCGACATCCTTCTACCTCAAATAACAAATAAAACCCTAACTCCATAAATTGTTCGAAAATAGGAATGAAAAGCATAAAAGGAGGTCTCGCCACAGAAATGAAAGGTTTAAATGGGGGAGAAAACGACTGCAATTCAACCTTGAAAAAAACTAAAAAAATGCGTTTGATGCCATAGAAATACATACATGATCAGAAAATATGTAGCATACAAAATACAGAAAAAAGCGTGTGTGCGTGTATGTGAGAAAAAAGTGGGTGATGGCACCTTGGATTTGTATTTGGCGCGCTCAGTCAGACAGAGAGGATTGGCTGATGAAGTTTGGAGAAATCTGAGAGGGAGAGAAGAGCGATCGGACGACGGAGATGTGAGGAAGGAGACTTCTTTATTACTATTCCGCTGTATGAATATAATTATTATCGTATCTGCTTTTTCGTATTATATACAGTGTATGAAAAAATAGTTTGAACAAAAATATAAAAGAGTTAAGCATATAAAAAAATTAAATAAATGTAAAAAATAATGCGTAAATTGGTATTCTCTTACAAATTCTCAAAAATTTATTTGCACACAATGTTATTAGTTCTATTACAAATTTTTCATCCTTGTTTCAGCACAAAATTTTCAAGCTCTCTCTGTTTTTAACGCTAGATACGGCAATATAAAGTTGTCCACGGTTGAAATTAAATATTGGAAAATACATACCACATTAGATAATGTTAATTCGAGAAATAATACATGTCCATCCACAACACAAATCTCTATAGTTTGATGCATTTCGGACTAGTTTAGAATGTGCTAAACCATACTCGTGAACAACGGACACGAATTCACCATACTTTTTTACTGTAGTAATTTCACAATAGAGTCCGCGCAATGTTGTCATTATTTTGCATGATATATAATCTTCTCACCAGCTCAAATAAAAAATAATGGTATAAGTGGTTCATTTTATACATATTAAGTTGTTAATAACATAATAGTCATTTTAAAAAAACAAACAGGAAAACATAATGTGTCAACATTCATTTTTTAATATCATTATTAAAAAATGAATAGAAAAATATAAATTATCACAACTAAATGAATTATGGTATCAAGGCCAAATCATCCAAATTTATGCATTCGATTTTTTTTATATTGTGTTAAAATCATGTTATGTATTATGTTGAAGATTTTGAAATGTGAAGAAAGGTACTATCATATAGATAAAATTAATTGATATATTAGATGTATCAAGGTTGAAATAATGGAAAATATTATGCATATATTGGTTTTAAGAATGATACAAATTAAATAAATGTATAAAACTATGATATAAATTTGAGAAAATGCACCGGTTACAGCTATCATCATCCCCATATATTCGTGCCTCTAATTATATAAAAAAGAATAGAGATATATTGGTTTTTTTATGAATAAAAGATGAAATATGGACCTTCATTAATATTATTAGGCATAATATTATAAAGATGGGAAAATATTTGGTTGCCCGATTTAAGAAGAAAATGGACAAAAATAAATGGGCAATTACCAAGTTAGATAAAAAAAATATTTATAAATCATACCAAGCCTAACTCCAAACCATATTTTTTTACACAAACCAAATTAGAAAGCACAAATATTTGCCAAGTCAGCATCCGAAGCGTGCGAGCCTGCCACTTAGGCTCAGCACGTTTTGAATTAATATATAAGGGGAGTTACGTATTGTGCGATGCACAAATACAAATAAATAATTATTTATTATTTAATGTTTATTTATTTATTTATATTGAGACTCGACCGAATAAATTATATATGTTATGGATATTATAATTTTTATTTTCCATTTAATATTTTATATAGTGACTCAAAATACGACCTCATAATTTATTCAGTTAAACCCATCTATTTGATGCTTCAAATTGTTGTATAAACTATCTTATGTTTAAAAAAAAAAACTACCTTATGTTGTTAATTAGAATAATTCAAACCTATTTCAAAAAATATATGAGAAAGAAAAAGTTATATTATTATAATATTTTATGCTATTTCTTACAAAATATAAAGAGTTGACGGTTGATTGGCAACGATTATGGATTTATATTAAAAATGCAGTTAAAACGGGTGTTACGACTAGTTTATGACAATGATATGAAAAGATCAACACTAAATGTCTGAAAAACGGAAATTATGAGGAAAACAAAATGACACTGATTTTCCCAAACTACTGGGAGATCGACAAGCAGAGTGAATTCTATGGAAACTATATTATGATATGGGAGATATACATGTCAAGTTTGGCTTGCCAGATATGACTTTTATGAGTATTTCTGTGTTTAATCGTGTGTTTTGCTATATAGGCTCATGTTTTTATATTTTTTGTTGTTGTTCTTGTTTTCCTTGGCGGGTGGGCGTATTTATATACAAAAAAGGATAAAAATACAATAAATGCATCGTGCCAACTAGGGGCGCAGGGTGGCGTCGAAAATGTATCCATGCAAAACTCGACTTTTGAGGATTGGACAGTTTGGACGGTGGCTTTATCAACTTTAACAATTTTGTATCCATTGTTGGGAATAGGTTAGGAACGTCGAAAATATGCGACAGACTATCTACAAATTAACCCTAAGTGCAGGGAGACTACAAGTTAGGGTTCAAGGCGTACCGTTAAACACATTCGCACACTCTGTATAGACATACAAGGCCTACGAGGCCAGACGAACGGTTATGTGAAGTTATTTACACCTCTTCATCCTCCTCGTCTTTGGTCGTACGTCGCTTGTCGATTGGGATCCCATCGTGATTGCCTCGTCGTGCTTCTAAAATTCCAAGTTGCGTCTCAAATCGCCTAAGGCCTCGTCGGACTGTTCTCGGTTGCACCGCGTCGCATGGAGGCTGTCAGACTATGGTAGGGCCGCTGTCGGGTCGTTGCGGATCTGCACGCTGGTTCCCAAGTGTACCCGAGACTCGCCGGGTCTCCCTGCTGCTCACGAACGAATGCGCTAAGGCCACACTGTTGCACACTGGGGACACGTGATGAGGATAGAGGTTTCGGTGCCCATGGACGAGATGGGTCGAGAGTGAAAATGACCCGAGGAGACCAGGCAAGGGTCCGAATCGCGCACATGTCCTAGGAGACATGCGTGAGCTAGTATGCGAGGCGCACGAGCAAAAAGAAGACAATGCGATCCTATGCAAGCATGACAAGTAGCGTTCCATTTCTTTAGTAGAAAACATAATACGCTTTGCATTCCTTTAAGCTAAATTAATGTTTTTAATCTTGATTATTTATTCCAAAATTTCTTATCCAAAAATAACATTATGTAGATATCCTTATCTATTTAATTTTTTCTAATTTATTAATTTATATTTAAGTCATCAAATTAAAAATCCTAAAGCAAATAAAACCTCTTTAACTAAGGAGTTATTATAGCTAAGGAAGACAATGAAAGAGGAACTAAAAGAAAGGGAAAATCATACCCTTACCCTTCTTGCTAAATAAAAATTGGCCAACAGTCCCCTTTTTGCCTTCAAATTCTAGATGAATTTAAGCCCGAGGAGCTCTCTATTTTCAGCCAAAATCTCCTAGTATAGTAGGAGTTCCATCAACATCAAATCTTCTCTATCTTTCTTCCCAAGTCATTCCTAATTAAGCCTTCAAAAGAGTCCTATTTTTCCTTTAGCAAGAATTCACGATTATCCTCTCCAAACTCTCCAAGCATTCCATGGCTTTTCCCAACAAGAGAAACTCCTCCCAACACCATCATCCCTTCTCGGTCTTCTCTCCGGCGATCCAAGCAGCAACAGACGGCGAGGAATCCGAGCCCCACCCCGAGCGAGCAGCACCATCCATCTGCGGTTGAAGGCGAGAGGATGGACCAGGACACCCGAGCAACTCTCCTGACCGTGCACCAGCACCATCCTCCCGGCAATCCAAACAGCATGCTAGCCGAGCTTCGCTGAGAATAGCCGAGACCATCCAGAGCCAAGCCTTGCCCTTTCTTCCTTTATTTTTCCCAAAGAAAGGTAATTGGCCGAGCCTTTAGCCTACTTATTCTTGACGATTGTTATTTGATATTGAATTCTTCAAAGAATAAAAGATTTAACAAAAGAAAGCAAGAGTTCATGGCTTAAGAATTTAGGTAAAAACTAAGAAAAGAAGAGAAGGGATCCAACTTTATTTCATGCCTTGTCGTTGATCAAAATTCGGGATATAGATGGATTTGATGCCAATGAACATTTTAAGATTTATTATGTAAAGAAGAACTAAAATCAAAGTTAGATGCCTTGGTTTAAGTTGCTTTTGTTTTGGTTATAAAATCTTGGAATTGAGAATTCTAGAGGTTAAGCCCAAGAACTTTAGAACCCTAGATTAGAGCCTTAAAGCCTTTTTTTTACCTGGTCGGAATCTCTAGAGAATTCGCCAGAAAAGCCACAGCTGGCCGCAGACCCGCAGGCTCCGTGCGCAGTCTCGGGGCGCAGCCAACCGAGGTCCGCAACGTCCGACCGTGCTCCCAGTGACGCTCGTAAAGATCCGCAGTAGAGTGCCGAGGCCCGCAACATCCGCTAGTGCCGCTCTCGCGCCGTAGAGACCCGCATGCCACGCCTGATACTCCCAGACGACCTGCCAGTGACCCGCGATGATCCCAAGCGTGTGCTCAAAAGTAGAGTCTGTGTACCTCTGCACCTCAGTGCCCATGCGCCGTGCCCAGTGACCCGGCAGCGCCCGTGCGCCCTGCAAACCCCGTGCGCGCTCGTGGTCAGCGCGCCTGTGCGAGCCCCCAGTAGCCGCAGCGACCTGTCTGAGCCAACAACGACTGAGCCGCCACTTGTCCGAGCCACCAGCGAGCCAGACCAGACCGAGAGTCCTTGAGTGCAAACCGAGCTGAGTCGAGCCACATTATTAACATTTCGAACCTTAATTAGTTTAATCGAGCCTAAATTATTTTTTTTAGCCGAGCATTATTTATTTTGAGGTCGAGCCTTAGCTGAGCTAAAAACCAGATTTTTGGGCCTTAGGATAAATTTATCCGATAACTCTGTCGAGCTTAAGAAGTGAGAAAAAGCAAGAGAATAAGCAAGAAGAGAAGTTCCAAAATTAATTAAGTGATTTAATTAAATCAAGATTTTGTCGCAACAATTCTTGAAGTAAAATATTATATTCAAAAGTTAAATTTCTTAAAAATGTTGATTTCGAGGAGTCGAGCCCTCGAGCAGTTTAGTAGAGCATTTCAGCATATCGTTATCCGCATTTAAAGTGGGTGTTTCTATACTATGTCTTATTTTTTATAAACGCAAGATATTATGATTGACATATGTAATGTGAGTGCCCGACCGGTGAAGGGAAATGCCTGCGAAGGGCAGTCAGTTACATTTCGCATGCAAAGGGTGATGCCTGTGAAGGGTAATCATATATATTACTTTTGTGAAGGGCGATGCATGTGAAGGGCAACTAGATGAGACCAGTTTATACATGTTTCATGCTTAAGTTATGGTACCTAATTTTTTATTGAATAATCGCATAGTATGGTTACCCAAGATTAGCTAGTGTTTTGCTCACCACCCCACTTTCCCTCCTTTCAGGTTGAGCAATTGGCGGCGGACACGGACGGGCGAGGGTGGTCAATAACTTCTATTTATCTCTTTATGCTTCCGAAGATATTATCAGACTTGATGTTTTATTTCATAACCGTAGATTGAGACTATGAATATGTTGGTTTGAGACTTTTTATAAATTGCAAGTTTATAGTGTCTCGATTATTCGAAAGCAAGGAAGTAGTTTGGAAAGTGATTTCCCTAAGAGCTTAAGTTAAGAAAAGAAAAGTATTTTCCGGTAAGTTTTAACAAAGAAAAAGTTTTTCAGTAGTGCCTGAGAAGAATTTTAAAGTTGAAAAGTTCAAATTATTTCTTAAAACTTAGCGTTTTCCAAAAAAAAGTAAATGGGTGCTACAACTCGCATATGGCAGCGCGACAGCGCTGGTGCATGCACAAGGCCGCGCGAGCTCGCGAGAGGCAGCGTGCGGGTCGCTAGGACAGACCGCACGCAACTCGACGAACACGCACGCCAAACAACACGGGCAACATTGGAGGCACCAGCGAGACATGCGACGACGCCCGTGAAAGACCAGGCACGAATGCGGAGCAGCAGCACGTGCGCGAAAGTATCGCACGAGGGGTAAGAGCACGATGCCCACGAGAGTGGCGTACAGACGTGCAAGCACACGCATGCGGGGGTAAGGCCGAGGATCCTGTGCACGGGCGCACGCAAATGCACGCGCGCGACCAGTGGCACGCGCGAGTTTCTCGTGTCAGGCTCGGCATCCCTGCTGGACAACAACCCTTGGGGCACTTCTAGAGGAATTGAGCTGGTTGTAGAAATTCTTAGGGCCGATTTTATTTACTTAGCATAATTATGAGTTAATTTATTATTCTCTAGATTGTTTAGGAGTTTATTTATGTTGGAATTTCTTAGATAAGGTAGCTTAGTTATTTGATTTTCTTAAGCTTAGAATTCTAGTTCTCTTTGGATTAGACTTAGTTTATCTTTTTAAATACTTGTCATTGCCATTCAATTTTGATTATGTCTTGAATTAATAAGAAAATCGTCCCATTTGGACATAAGTCTCGTATGTTAGATTTCATGAGAGTTTTACTTACAAAATCGTGTTAGGCAAAGACCAATATCTGAGCTTTTCATAATCTATCGCGAAGTACGAAGGAGTCGGCGCGTGTATTAGCAACTTATCGCGGAGAACCAAGGCGGTTGGCGCGATTTCGAAGCAGTCGAGATGCACAATCCTCATCAACACGCTGGGACGACTGCACGCGAGATGCGCGTTGCTGTGGGCCCCTGGGACACACGATGCGCACTGGGAAGCGCCTGCGTGAGGCTACGCGCACTGCTACGTAGGCCCTTGCACCTGGACGCGCTGGGCTGCGGCTGGGCCACGGCTGGACGCGCGGTGGTGCTGCCGTGGTCGTCGGTTGCTGCCGAAGGTGCGAGGCTCGTTGCCAGTGGTCGGGGTTGACCACCAACGACTCCTATATATTTACAGGATTAAATATATATTTATTTTTACCTCGGTTGACCTCGGATCTTTGTATGACCTGCCATCTTCTCCGTTCGTCTTGGTGGGCGATGATCTCGGAGATATCTCGATAGAGATTTCTTGGAGAGTGGCGACTATAGCTTAGGCGAGAGTCGCATCTTCAATACCGAGTGCACAAGTTGATATACCACATAATACTGCAACACATGTTACCTAGGATGCACCCGTGTGTTGGTCGTTCTATGAGGAACGTCGAATTTATGCAAGTCACGACCTGTCTACAAAAATAAACCTAAGCAACGGAACTAAGCAAGGGTTGAACACTTACTGTTTAAAACTTTTGCAGACTTAGTTGAATACACGACCTATGGGACCAGATGAATGATTCTAAAATGATCTTTTTGTTGGGTTCAGTGAAGAATGTTGGTTGATCATGCTTTGAATCAATTAGGAATCTAAGAAAGGAATTCTATGCGCAGCGGAATAAAGAATCGGATTCGAATCTTGCCGTTTAAAATTCTTAGGGTATACTGTAAAAGCTCGACTTCCAGTTTCTGACAATACACTTTTGAATGAGATTCGTGTTTTAGTTAAGTGTGTATTTGCAGTTTATCTATTTATGCACACATACTTCTTTTATTTTACATTACAAATAATATAGTTCAATGTGTAAAACAGAAAGATCATATTATTGGTGCCTTGTAAAATATAAATGTTTGTCCATACCTGCAAAATAAATGAATCATAAGTCCATAACTAAATAGTCATAACAATAAGGAAATAGTCTAAAGGACAATTTCCATTGGTTATCTCAAAGATATCCCTCTTGCCATAAATTTGACTTCACGATACACTTTGGAATTTTTGATTTAATGTCAATCTAATCACATTATTACACAATACTTTTGGTTATATAGCCATATAATCAAGTAGCAACTGGAAAAACGAAATATTGTCCTTTTCGGATTCCCATATCATTCATTCGTTTTCTGATCGATCAAACTAATTCCTTTCTAGTCTATAAACCATTTCTAGTATTTTAGTATCCCGAAATGATTTCTGGTTGTAAAGGTAATCGCGTAATTGCACAGGACAAAATAACTATTATTTCATACTTCCACAAAGCGAAAATATTTCATTTTCTACATGATAAGAAGACACTTACTCGTAAAAATTATATTATATATACTTTTCAATTGATCCCCAACCACACACACCTTTGTTATTTAGTAAACGGTTCGATTTGAGGCATGGAACCGCTGGAGTACAAAATCAATCAAAAACCACTAAAATGACAGCGGCTCGCCGGGCTGAGCGGCCCAATAGTGAGCTTTGCATAGTGCAGTAGTGCAATGGTTTAAATATCTTAATTGTTTTGTTTCTTCTTCCGATGTGAGATGCTAAGAGTTCACAAGCAAGGAATTGATTTGGGCCGCCAGTGGGCCTTAGTTTTGTAACCTTTGTTAAATGAATTCTTCTTTGGGCCAATTGTTAATTTGTTATACATTTCACAATTTCTTGGGCCAATTATTTTGCAACATATTCTAATAATATGTGGGATGCTTACTCAATATACACAATTACTTATTTAATTTTTTCTTTATTTATTTAGAAAAATATCATTATACACTAAAAAAATTAATGATAAAAAATATATAAAATTATATATTATACATACAAAATAAATAAAAATTATATATTAATTAAACCGGTTCGATCGGTTCGACCACTGATCCGCCGGTTCGCGGTTCGATTTTCAAAACATTGATATAAATAGATACAAATATATTGAACAAAGAGGGTGGAAATATAGGAAAATGATTTGTTTACTTTTTATGCATTAAAAAGGCCATCCACTAAAGACGTCTTAATCCTGTGGTTTTCAATCATCACTTGGCACCGTACAGACTCTCGAGTTGGTTTTCGCGTTTCTCTCTCCACATCGCTACCTTTTTTCTTGATAAAATCTCTGTAAGTTTCTGGTTTTCTGCCTTTCTCCTTTCGTTTTCTTTGCAATATAATCTCTAAACCCTATCCGTACGCAACATTTTCCTTTGCATTAGGTTTGTACATAATGTGTGCGTTTGTACGTGTCATTGTTCTTGTTTGGTGGAAAAGGTATTCAAACGATATGCATCAATGTGGATGTTTTTGGACGCGCATTCTCTGGTATTTCTGTATCCGTGTTAGAATGGTTAATGTTCCTGTGTTTCTGATCTGAAAGTTCCGAGAGATTAAACATGTACATAGTATTATGCTTTGGCTTCTTGCAAATGACATTGTACTTTACGTTAGGGTTTGCTTTTGTTATTTTTACGGGTTTTCAGGGCGCAGGCAGGGGAACTGTATTTTGCATGCTTTATGTGGGCGTGGGTTTAATTAGGGCGCATTTTTTATTTTTATTTTTGCGTTTTCATTCCTTTTAGCTAATTTAATTAATGTTGTTCGTTGAATATATAATTGAATAGCTGATTTTAACTTTTAGTTTGTTTATTATGTTGTTTCTCCATTGTTACAGCATTTTTATTGGGGCAAAAAGGTAATGATGAGTAATGAAGAAGAGAAGAGATGTCCGCTCTGTGCGGAGGAGATGGATTGGACGGACCAACAGTTCAGGCCTTGCAAATGTGGCTATCAGGTACTGTTATATTGTATGAAATTACTAATTTTTTTGGTCGCCAGCCGAAGTCGATGTGCAGCCTTAGCATTACATTGGCTTATTGTATTGTCTCTAGGGGCAGAAATGCTGTCATTTTTGTGGATAAATTTTAATCCGGAACTTGGACAACTCATCTTCTTTAACCTTGTCAGTTTGGCATTTTACGATATGCTAGAAAAAAGCAAATATCTAATGATGACGAGTCTGTTGAACCACACACAAACATGTAAAGTTATATAAATTTGTATTTATATATTTCCCTTTTTTCATTCTTCTTTTTCCTTATTTGTACTCATAATCATGCTCATACGTGTAGAGCTGATATTCAAGGTATTTACTGTTTCACATGATTTTCTGTGACCCTCTGGCAATATTTCCGATGTTGGAATGGGGCAGTAATAGAGTTCGTTTATGTAATTGTCGTTTTGCCATCCTCTGTTTCTTTACTTATTTTTATGTATTTACATTATATTAATTTTATTACTAGAATGTTTTTACACGTAATCTGTAACTATGTTTGCATTTGCAAATTTATTCCCTACAGCAAGGTGACTACTTTTCTCTGCAGCATTTCACTTGTAGTTTCACCCTGTTTTTCTTTGATCTGTTTGCTTCAGTTGTCACTTCACTGAGGCTGATTATTTTTTTCCTAATGTGATGTTTTAGTATAAGACATTGGATAGTCCTATTTCATGTGTACAGGATTTGTTATTTCCTAGTTTGCACTTTCTACTTCATATGCCTCATTAAGTGTGATGAACTTTATTTAAATGTTAAGAAACTTGTTGCTAAGCCTGAGCCTGAACGTGCTTTTGTTTATGTTACAGATCTGTGTTTGGTGTTGGCATCACATAATAGACATGGCAGAGAAAGATGAGATGGAGGGGCGATGCCCTGCATGTCGGACAATATATGAAAAGGAAAAAATTATTTCAATGCAAGCAAATTGCGAAAGGTTGTAATGTTTCTTCATCCTTTTCCCCGTTTCTGTATAATATTAAATGATCTGATTTTAATGGTTGGGCGCTAATTTTTAATTATATAGGATAACGACGAAAATTTCTAGTAGGAAATCTAAACTACCAAAGGCCAAGCCAAAGGTTAATGAAGTAAAGAAGGATTTGACAAATGTAAGAGTGATTCAGCGAAAGATGGCGTATGTGATCGGACTACCTCTTAGTCTAGCGGATGAAGCTGTAAGGAGTTCTTTTAGATGTTTAGTGGTTTTCGTGTATCTTATTTCTTTTCTAAATGTGTTGGTTTTACATTATGATATTTTGTTTCCAATTTGTTCGCTTTAGTTTCTTCTGTCGTAAAGGTGTACATTAGATTATGATATTTGGTATTCAATTTGTTTTCCGGAAAGGTATTGCGTCGGAAAGAGTATTTCGGTCAGTATGGGAAAGTGACTAAGGTTGCTCTCTCACGAACCGCTGGTGGGGCAATTCAACAATTTGTCAATGACTCATGCAGCGTGTGAGTTTTAAATTGACTTCTGTGTTCTTATGTTTGATCTTTGGTAATTAGTTTCTTTTAATAGGTTAAATTGTACATATAAGCTTACCTATGTTTGGTTATAATGCCCACTTTTATGACCTGGTTCAGTTCAACAAAATTATTTTTATACTTGGTAGGTGATCTCTGTTGTACTTGTTATGTTCATGCATTATCCTTGTGTTATAGGAATGTGAATTCTGGCATTCTCCTCATTTGAGTTGAAATTCAACTCATGACATATCTAAAGATCACTTCAAAGAACAAATATACACTCTCATTTTGTGTTATTTCTCAAATTTTGAGCTTTAAGCAAGATCTGGGGATCTTTTTTTACTTGGTTGTGCAAAAGTTTGTCGCTGAAGAATCTAGCCTCCGATATACAGGTTCATTGAGCTTCACTAATTTGATTCTCTCGCCCATTTTCACAAACCAACATCTGAGATTGTTCATCTAGTTAATCATCTATGGAAATTAGTCAAAGTGATTCATAAAGTATGGAAATGCTACTACTTTGATGTTACTTAAGCCCTGCAGTGTAACATTTTGGCATGAAATTGTGGGATTTTTAGATCTAGGAATTAATATAAGTACATATGAATCCATTAACCTGCACACATTCTTGACGTTGTGTCATTGCAACATTCTTCACTAGGCAGTATTTCATGTCTGTACACCCATTTTTCTCTTACATTTCATTTAGTACTTGTTTCCTCTCATAGTGCTTGTTTTATTTATATATTTCTCTGTGATCCTCATTTTGTCATGTTCTAGGTACATTACATACTCAAAAGAAGAGGAGGCCTTACGATGTATTCAATCAGTTCATGGTTTTGTTCTGGAAGGTAGATTTTTGAGGTAAGCACATCTTCCCCTGTTTCATGTGTTCGTCATAAACATACACTCCAGATTTTTATGAAATTAGTAATTGTTGAATTACCTTTGCAGGGCATCATTCGGAACTGCTAAGTATTGCCATGCTTGGCTGAAAAACACGGTATTGATACAATACTCTGTGTGATACTTGTTTGTGTATAGGTTGGATCCTGAAAGAAATTTCTTGTTGTACTGTATGAATTGAATGAAAATCTTTTCAGAGCTGTTTCTTATTTCATTTCAGCTTTGCAACAATCCTGCTTGTTTATACTTGCATGCTATTGGGTCTGATGAAGATAGTTTTGGGAAAGACGAGGTAGCTGCAGTTCAAACGAGGTATCTTATGATCTTTTGGATTTCATGTGCTTTTTTTTTCCTGTATTTGATCAGTTCCTTCTAAAAGGAAAATGGAGAGTTTTGTCTATATCCCGATAAATAATTGGTGTTATGATGACAAGATAGCTGCTTTAGGAAAACTTGTGGTGAATTTCTATGTTTACATGCTTTCTAGTTCTTGACATTATTGACTTGAACATCAAATCACCAGATTCATTTGTAGATAAGTTTGTTTCATTGTTTTTCATCCTTCTTCACTTCAACATGTGTTTCAGATGGGAATTATACTTTATCAATGTTCTCTTGAACATCAAATCACCAGATTCATTTGTAGATAAGTTTGTTTCATTATTTTTCATCCTTCGTCACTTCAACATGTGTTTCAGATGGGAATTATACTTTATCAATGTTGTCTTGAACAACAAATCACTAGATTCGAGGTTTTTTCTAGAACCGGAAAGATAATATTATTTCATTATTTTTCATCCTTTTCACTTCAACATGTGTTTCAGATGGGAATTATACTTTATCGATGGATTAGAAGATATGGGATGTTGTATTATCTTTGTCTCTAGTGGATTATGTTAATATGTATTTGGCTCTATGGTAATATTTGATGAATGATAGTATACTGGTTGAATAACTTGTTAAGATTTTACGATCCATTGACCCTTCTTGTTGTGGTTGTGTGGTTCTAGGAGTCGAGTTCAACAAATTGTTGGTGCTACAAACGGTATTGGAAAGCGTTCTGGCAATGTGTTGCCTCCTGCTGATGTAGCCTACAATAGTAGCAGCACTTTTACGGACAAAAGTACCATAAGAAGTGGCGTATCAGTAAGCAACCTTTTCCTTTTTTTTTTTTCCTACAAATTATCACCTGATTCTAAGATTGATGAACTTTGTCTGTATTGATTGATACCATTTTTTCTTTGGGTAACTCGGCAAAATTCATATACGCAGCATCATTTTTTCCCTTTTCCCCTTATTGTGGTGTTTCTTTTTTGCGGAAATATCATCATTGTATCTGTTCCAATCTCCAGGATGCAACTCATGATTCTCCAAACTGCACGGGCGATGTAACTTTTGCACTAACCTCTGAAGAGAAGGAAGGAGCAAAAGCAGCTCCTCACAATACGAAGACTTTTCTAGATGTTGTTGGACAGTCTAATTGTGCTTCTCTTCAGAAGGACAGTAATATGCCCGATGATAGGAGGATTGTGAACCTATGTTCTGAATTATCTTCAGCGACGATTAATGGAGATACTCGAGCAGGAGAGTCATATTCGTTTCCTACAATGTTTACAATGCCGTGTTCTAATCAAATTGGAAGTGGGGTGTTTGGTAATCTTCCAGATGACTCCGTATTCTTATCTGATGATCAGGGATCCAATGACAGCCATAAGGCTTTTTTTGGTCACCTATCCTATCCTGCAATTATTTCAGAGGATTCAAGTGGTCCGGCGTTCCTTCATGAAAAGATTCACAGTGTGAATGGTTTTACTGTGGACCACAATCCTGTACATAATCATGAGACCGAGGCTGCTTTACCTATCAGATGCGTAAATTCTGTATTGATGGATTCATGCCAGGAGATGAAGTTTCAGAATTCTGCTAAATCTGATAGAATTTACAGAAATTCCAATTCATTTTCCAATGAAGAAATAGTTGAGCACTTGCGAAGAATAGATGATGGTGACCTGAATAATGACAAGGAAAGTTCTATTTTAGATGCAGTGGGAAGCAGTATAATTTCAAATATCATGTCTATAGGGTTGGATTCATGTGAAGATTCTTTGACAATATCTAAAGGTCTATCCGAGTTTCTTGATGAAACTGATGGGTTAGGTGGTTCATCCTGGAGTTCTCTAAATAGTGATCAATCAGGGTACTCATTTATTAAGCACGAGGGCTTCGCAAATCAAATGGTTGGGTCTGTTCTTCCAGAGTGTGGGGATAACAAAGAGCAATACTTTTATAAGCCTCAGTTTCCAGGTAAAATTGTATTCTATTTTGGGTTTTGACCTTTTCTTTTGTAATTACAAAATAGCCAGAACCCTCTTAGGTTTTTAAATTGCAATACCTACTTGTATTTTTTGTCTCACAAATTGTAACGTCAATAGGGGCTAGTTGGTAAGATATCAAATCCGACAGAGGTGTTTATGATATTACTATCATGACTGTGTATTTGTAATTTTGTAAGTAACTGGTATTTGTAGGTCAACCTTTAAGGTGTATTTCTGTGAACAATTTTTTATTTTACTTATGTATATGCGTATACGATATAAACTATTTTGAGATGTGCATTATCAAGGAGAAAATCATGAATGTTATCTTCAAACTTTTCTGAATTGCAATAATATTTGGAAGGAAACAAGAATTTTGCAAATACATATTTAACCTCCAAGGAAGGTTTAGTTAAACAAATGGTAATTTTTCCATGAGTTGGTCTAAATTTTCATGTTCATTTTTCTGTCTTGATAATAATGATTTAATTATCCTCTTTGTCATCCTCAAATTTTCTAGCTTTTTGACAGCTTGTACTTGAAACTCTTGAGAAACCTTAAATGTTACTTCTGCTACGTTATATATATCACATTTTCTGATCTAAATGCACACAATAGGTGTCATGCATCTTCGAGCTATTATCCTGAACACTTATTACCACATATAGCTGGACTTGCTTTTGAGCTTTTAGTTAGTTTATATAATACATTTCTGATTTGCTCATGCTAATTCTCAATCATTTTGAAAATTCTTACGAAGTGTACTCATTCTCTCTTCCTGCAGTATGTAGGTCTCAAAGTTTGGCCCCACCTGGGTTCTCGGTGGCCTCCAGGGATCCACCTCCCGGGTTTTCAACAAGTGGTAGAATGGCCTCATCTGGTTCGTACCTCTACCTATTCCTTCACAGTTATATTCTATTTTTGCAGTGTTTGCCTACTCTTGGGAAAAAATGAAGTGATTCTCAAGACCTTTTCTTTTGCATTTTTTACGGATCAAAAAAAAGATTGATTCTCAACTTCTATGGAATATGAAAATATTTTCCTCCCACAAGCCAAGATTTTTTTTTTTCTTCCTTCATTTCCTCCTAATAAAGTTCTCAAACATTCCCTTGTCCATCACTTTTGACTCGAGTAAACATTTTCTTCTGCTCTTTTGTAGGTACTGGTTTGGTCAACAGCTCCACTTTTCCCAACACTTTTATCCAAACATCTTCAACGCGGACCAACAGCAGCATGGACGGAATTGAACTTTTCGAACATTCCTTATCAAACTGCAGCCAGAGCAAACTTTCAAATGGGTTCAAAAACCCGAGCTTTGAGACCAGGCCCGCCAGTAATCACAACCCATGCCCAGGACCCACACATCAAAACTCGAATTTTTCCCAAATGTTCATGTCCCAAAATCAGCAAGAACTGAGCTATAACTATAAGGGCCACCAGTCAAATGGGCAATCTGGCTTGGATGCTGGCATGTATGGATTATCTCACCAAGGCAATGATCATTCCTTCTTTAGTCAGTCGAACTTTGCAAATGGTCACAATAATATTTCCAATATGAACAACGGGTACAGGCTTAATCGCTTGGATGGTGTCCAGCATAATAATAATGGTGAGGTGGCGGGCATGACAGAACTTCAGAGAAACGAGAGATTAGGTGTCGGTTACTTTCAAGGGTATGGGGGTTTGAGGTTTAATTCGGGCGATGTATATACTGGGGTGTTTGGGTTGTAGTTTATATGTTTTACTCACTGACTTTGTTTAGGAGAATGGGACTCTTTTCCTTCATCAAACTCATGGGGAATACGTTTAGTTTGAGTGAATGTTTGAAATTTGTCGATCAATGCTTGGTCTGGTTTATGTTGTCATTCTAAGGTTGATGATGGTAATGGTAACTGGTAGGCATGTGTGGTAATGATGCCTAAGTTGCAGTTTAGGGTTATTACGAAAATATCCGCAAGGTTTGGCATATTTGCAAATCAGTTCAACTGTCTTATAAATTTACAAAACTTCTTTTCTAGTATTAGGAAGAAACTAGTACAACACCCATGTATTACATGGGTGGCGACGGTGCCTCGTTTATGGACGGATTCATAAAAGTGGGATGGGTATCCGGACAAGTCAAATTCAAGACCGTCCCGGCTGGCGCTCACTCTTACCATAAATAATCAACATATTATAGATAATCCGAACCTAAATATATTTGGATTAGAAGTAAACTAAATCTACCCAAGCCTAATAACGAAGCATATATTTTTGCCACATAGGATCTTGAAGCATGCGAGCCTGCCACATAGGCTCAGCACGTTCTCAATTAATATATAGGGAGGGATATCATCCTAAAGAGGCGTACAAGGAATGGTTCAAAGGTTTATACAACTTTTAAGGGCCGTGTGACGCTTCGAAGTGGTCATCGTGATCCTCAGAGCAAATTAACATGTCAAGAATTTTTTTACTCTATTGTGATCTGTATCTCAAGTGTTTCACGAAGGTGTCACTTATGATAATACTCTTCCAAAGTATTATTCTTATTTAGCTAGTTTAAGGTTATATGGCAATTGTAATTGTGTGCAATTACTAGGAACACGTAACTCGGTTCACAAATCGAAGTTGTATCCGACAAGAACCGACCCAAGTTGATGGACACATCTGGTTGGGCCAAGAGATGGTAGGAAATAGATTTTTTTTTTTTTTAGAAGAAATCTCATCTTACAAGAAGTTTGCACAACACGACGACCTAAAAGGCCAGATTTCAGTACTGACTGGAAAGAGAGAGCCATACAACGGTGGTGGTGCAGAAGTACTGGAGCCAACCAAGGCCTGGAAGATCACAACAGTCAGTAGAAAATATTGAACCCTGTGCTATATAGTATATACCAAGCGGCTCAAACGATACAAATAACATCACAAACTAAAACACCTAGCCATTGACTGAGACAAACCAAGCTAAATGTTAAAACTGAAAAAAAAAAAGTCATAAAACAAGTCAAAAAACACAATATTACAACCAATGCATTCATTCCATTCCCTCGCAGTAGCATCCACGATAGCCTTCTCCATAGACCACAGACACTTCCAAAGCCACCATAAAATGTAAGTTGAGAGCTGAATTTGAGCTTGAAGTCGGGTCTTTTCTGAGAGAACAAATGTTTTGCCACCATCCCCATAAGTTATCGGTCGTGACTCTCCATACTCTCTCAGCTCTAGGACAGAAAAAAAAAAATATGCTCCATTGATCCTTCACTCTGCTCGCAGATTCTACATATGGGGTCCACATTCACTCATTTCTGCACTTAGTTGTTGGAAGATGGCAGGATGCCTATATAACATTTCCACAAAAAATGTATTAATTATCCCTTCACCTAAAGTTGTCAGCTTCTGTTTCTCAGCTTCCTCATTCTATCAGCATAGAAACTCCCTTCAACTAAGTCCAAAACAAGCACTTTCTTCTGAATTAGATGGGCATGGAAAGAGGCTATAGAAAATTTTCCTTAAACATCAAACATCCAAATCAATTTATCCTTTGACCATGGGTTGAGAGTTTGGATTTGAAAAATTGCTTCATCTTTTAGGGAAATTTGCTCTTACAAGATCCTCCCTCCAAAATAAGCTATCCTCAGTAATGAGATCACTAACCCATTTCAAGTGAGGAGAGTTGTTGTTCCTTATATGTGTCCTCCAATTTGCTAAAGAAGGGATAGCCCATAAATTTTGGTAGTTTGTCCATCTTTCACTTCCATTCTGAATCCCTAAATAAAATACTTCTTGACCTTCAACTAACTTCTTCAGAGCCATGCATTGTTTTGTATTGGTGAAGCATCTAGCAGATCGCCTTTAGGAAAATATCTCCCTTTCATAACTCTACTCACCAGCAAATTTGGCTTTATTTCAACTGTCCATAGCTGTTTCAAAATCAGTGTTTCATTAAACAACTTCATATTCTCGAACCTCAGCCCTACATTTGCCAAGCTTTCCAATGAATGCCTTTGGAGTGGTTGCTGCCAGAACTCCACCACAACTGTGAGAAAACTTGAGCAATTTCGTTGTAAATTTCATCAGGGAACGTGAAACAAGATATGAAGTGCACTCAAAACAAATTTAATAACTACTTCCTTCCTAGCTCAGGATAAAAATTTGTTTTTCCAACTCTTTATTCTATTTTTGACAGTTTCCAAAATAAAATAAACTGTTTTTTTTTTATTACTTTTCAATTCACAAAGGTAAACCTAGTTGAGTGCTAAATTTGAATCCCATTCAAAAAATGTCTGAGTTTCTACAGAGGTGTTTTTATTAAAGCAGATTGAAGATTCTGACAGGTTTGACAAGAGAAAATAATCAAATATTAATACTTACTTAGGATTCCAGAAGTAAATGAGCATATTCCTTATTTTTAAAAACCAGATACAGACATGGGAACGAGGTAAACTATATTTTTAAAAAGTCATGGATTGTCTTTTACAAAAAATAAGTACAACTATATAGGCCTAATAACCCATTGTCCACCAAACTCACCAAAGGAGTACATCCTTTAATTAATAGAATTTGAGAAAACTACACTATGTACCTTCAAATCTCATTTTATTTTTTTATGGAATTTTATTTTAATTACAAACATACTAACTTTTATAGTTTATGTATGGTTGATTTTTAGTTTATTTTTTTCATTGATTTTTAAATTGGATTAATTTTTGGTTTATGTCTAATTTATAAATGTTTTATGTATGGTCTTTTTTGAAATTGTGTATTAAAAAAAATTTCAAAAAGTGTAAAAAACCTGTAAAATAACCATAAAATTTCAGAGCATGTAAAAAAGTTAGATGGACCAATAAACAACAGTACAAGATCGAGTAAAAGTGTAAAACTTGAAGAGCACGTTTGGTTGGGAGGATGGGTTTGGACAATTTTTATCTCATTGTCAAGGATTGCACTGTTCAGATTACTAGTGTCCATTGTTTGTTACACAAGATTGGAGTATTGAATAAGTTTATATTAAAGCACAACCTATATTTGTTTGGCATGATAACATTTTAGATTATCTTGATTATTGACTAAATTACTCCTCATAGATCTGAAAATTTGAATAATGGACGGTAACTTTTTGCTTTTCCAAGATATATTGGTAATTTAACCTATTTAGTCATGTACAGATAATTTCAATCCTAGGGGGTGAGAAGAGATTATTTTATCCCACATATTCAGGATAAAGCCATTTTTATCGCGAGCTTCAAATAAAGTATCGAGCCTGTAACCTATGAATCAAACGAATGATAAACGCAGGATTGAAGGGCCTATCCTACCTTATCCTCCCAACCAAACGTGCTCTAAGTACCCAAGTTATCTTGACCCAATGAGAATAAATTAATCAACCCCATGCGAACGAACCAAACTAGCCATATTTTACAAATTTTCCGAACCCAAAAATATGGCCACTTTGAACACAAGTTATCATCATCATCATCCTCGTACTCCTACCATTCATCACACCTGCAACAACAATGGTTTGTCTCATTTCAATTTCAATCTGAAATCAAGTTTTATGCTCTTCAGAAAACCATCGAGCTTTAAGCTTTGGAATTGTTCTGCAACCACTCCAATTGTACAAGCAGCATCAGCAGCTCGGTACTTTCCTTAACTAACTTTTATGGAAAAAACAAGAAGAATTCTAATTTCTCACACTTTCTAATTTATTATAATTGGCGTGTCTTGATTGCAGAAGTGTGAAAGAGGTCTTTCCACCTGCACTTGATTCCTTTTCAGACCCACCTGCAATTTTCGATGGAATTCCCAAGTACCATATATTATTCATATTATTTTTTGAAGTAATGATATGTAACATGGAATTTTGTTCTGCAGGAAGATGTTAGTTTTGAAGCTAGGGAAAATATAAATAAAAAGGAATGAAGCCTAGATTTGGTCTAAAGAAATAGAATCCTGAGCCTTTTTAGGTTTCTTTTTGTGTTCCATTGAAAGGGGTAGCTCAAATGTGCTCAACCTGTATTCGATGAAACATGATCTTGTTCGGTTCCAGTGCTCCAGATTAATCCTTTTTTTTCTTTTTTTCTTTTTAAAAAACTAATTGCATAAATTACTCGTTTCTGATTCTGCTTCTTCATTTTAGGCTGTATATATCTTACTCATGCCCGTATGCACAGCGGGTGTGGATTACCCGGAACTGCAAGGTTGTTTTTCTTGGATACTTTTCTCTTTGCTTAACCAAGAATTTTCCTTAAACTTCTTATTGAATGTTGCTTGATGCATGCATTGAGAGAGGTTTTGTTTTCTGCAAAGGGACTGCAAGACACTATAAAATTGGTGCCCATAGATCTCAAGAACAGGCCTACTTGGTATAAGGAAAAAGTGTATCCTGAAAACAAGGTACCAATTATGCGAAAAACATTTTTGCTAGTAACTTTAATTTAATCTATTTTAACAAGTGACTGCTCAAGAAACTGTTGCCTTCAAATTTCACGATGGACTAAAAGCATATTAACTCATGTTTTTGGGTTGTTCTCATTGCATCATTTTTGTTTACTCTTCTCTAGGTTCCAGCACTTGAGCATAATAATGAAGTCAAAGGGGAAAGCCTTGACTTGATTAAATATATCGATAGTAACTTTGAAGGGCCTCCGCTTTATCCCAGTGTAAGATTTTTGTTACGTTTCACTGCATTCTTGTATTATAACTACTTTAGCCTAATGTTTAAAGAAAAAAAAGAAAAAATCCAGTTGTCTTCTCAAAATTACAGATAACACACTCAGGCATTGCAAGTACCCGTCAAGGGTGTAATTAGTACAATGGCACAAATATGAAGAGGCTATTTGTAATTGGGAACATAAGCGCTATTATTTCTTTCTTTTTCTCTTCTCCTTTTTTTTTTTTTTCATTTTTTTGTTTTCAATTAGTGTTTTCATTTTATGACTGTGTTTCGGGAGCTGAAAAGGTGTTGAACTATTACAGGATCCAGACAGGATAGCATTTGCAGAGGAGTTATTCTCGTTTACGGGCTCCTTCTACAAACGTGTAATTACTTCTTTGAAGGATAACAAAATAGATGGAGCTGGTAAGTTTTTATTCTCTAATTGGTGGACAAGTTCAAGTCTTTAATGGTGGTGGAAAATGTTAATGAAGTGGTTGTTCACATAGGTGCTGCTTTTGATGAAATTGAGGTTGCTCTTTCCAAATTCGATGATGGGCCTTTCTTTCTTGGCAAGTTCAGTCTGGTTAGTTATTGTACTATCATTCCCTTATTTAGCACAAAAGTCATTGTATTAGAAATAAGGTATTATTATTATTATTTTTTTTTTTCGAGAACTCTAATGAAAACTCAGGGCTATGGATTCTCAAAGTCTATTGGGCAGTCTATGCTACAAAAACTAATGGTGTCTATTTTACTTAAAGGTGGACATAGCTTATGTGCCTTTCATCGAGAGATTTCAAGCATTCTTCTCAGAAGTGAAAAATTATGACATCACGGGAGGCAGGCCGAAATTCGCAGCATGGGTTGAGGTACAGTAGAAACTCTGTTTCTCTCTCTCTCTGTGTGTGTGTAATCACCTTTAAGTGTTAGATCACAATCATTTTTTACTTGAAAACTACAAATTTGGTGTAAAAATCTACAATCATAAATTTGAAGATCATATTGTATTGATTTCTATATTGCACGATCACCGAATTATACTGATTTTGTTGTGTTCCATTTATAACATCACTTACTGTTATATGCACATCCAAGACATGACATCGACATTATCAATTTACATGAGTGAACTTTCGGGATAATTAATTTGGTATTACAATTTCATCGGTTTAATGGGATGAAAATCAGGGTGACATAATGTAATTAACGTGATGTAATTAGTTTAAGCTTAATTAGTGGCCTTATTAGTTTGTAATTAAGCTGCATGCATACAAGACAAGAGTTCACCCCCAGACAGATTTGAGCCTATGATTTTTCAGAGATTCACATGAACAGCTGGCTTTACCTAATACACGTGACATTTAAATAGGAGATGAACAAGAATGAAGCATACAAACAGACTAAACGAGACCCAAAGGAGCACGTAGAGAGCTACACAAGGCGTTTCTTGGTAATTGTCTTTTATATGTTTTTATTTGTTAGTGCATAAATCGCATAGATTGCTAAAATATCTCTTTTCGCCCTCTTTGTGCAGTCTCCCCGGTGAATTGAGTTTTTGCTGCAACTCACCTGATGGCTGAATTGTGGCAAGTGAAAACTGCCTTTGATGGGGAAAGTTACAGTACAACAGATTTGGAGGGTTGGCAATACTGCAGAATTGTTTTTCTCCTTTCCTGAGTGAGGAAGTGTTTTTTCAGAAGACTTTAATTATTCATTAAAATTTGGTCCTTCAGATAATTTTTGCTAAGACTCGAATTTTGTAGAAAAAGTCCTGGTCGAGAGGACAACCAAACTACAGATCATGTTACTCAACATTACACAAACATGCCAAGATCCATTCTTGCGGAGGATAGATAACAGCGAAAAATGCCATGTATACTTACCTCACTGTTAGTTTAGCAAACAGTTTCCACCAATGATAAGCAATAGCAAAAATGATTATCTACGCAATGAGATGATGCCAAGAACATAAACATATGTCATTTTCAATTACTGTCAAATACACAAAACCAGTATCCGACAAGACAGATTAAAAACAGCAAACACAATTTGCTTCCAGAAATCAGAATATCTGCACCAAATATGAGATTTTGGACTCGCAAAAAGAAACTACGGTAGCATAGCGTTACCAATCTATACATCATAAATCTTGTTCAATCTATTATTCTTATCTGTAGTTGTATGTACGACTGACAAGAAATTCTTATGATCCCCAATTGGCACAGCTTTGTTTTCAAGAAAACTGTTTGACAGGTTTAAAAAAAAAAAAGAGCCTTTTTCCAGCTGTAGATTATCTGGAATTGAAATCGAGTGAATGCGGTTGTGGAATGTAGCAAAACTGTGGCACAAGAGTAGCGGGAGAGAATCCTGATGATGCTGCAGAGGAAGAAGACAATATGGGGACTTTCATGCCACCACCATTGCTTCCCATTTTCATTGTCCAGTTTGTGAATCCAGGCAACAAAGGGATGCCTTCACCACTGGTTGCTCTTTCCTATCAGTTAGAAAAAAAATATATTAAGAAAAAAAAATAAGAAAAATGTTTCCACTCACTTCAATACTTCTCAAATCATATACTTCATTAGATATGGAGGACGGAGTAATTTTTATGCCAATTTGTGAGAAGGAATTCTGTTTATGCAAGATAGAAAATTACCGAAAGCGACCCATGCGACATGTGAAAAAGATACATGACAATCGGGATGATCAACTTAGAATGTATGCAAGTTAGGCAAATGAAATGTTAAAACTCTTCAAAAGGATAATCACCTTAGTATTTGGGGCTAAACCAGAATAAATGCCAGCAGTCCACATGGGAGCACACTTGGTTGGCATTGCAATCTCTTGGGGTGAAGTCAAAGCAGTTTCGACCTATCAAATCGCAGAAAGATACTCAATGGATGGCTACACAAAGACCTGAAATTACTTAACTTAATAACAGCAACAACAACATTCAGTTATCTTCAAAACCTACAAGTACTTTCGTTTGAGGATCCAATATTGCCAAAGTAAAACAAATGAAAAACATGTATTTGTAATTTTGAAAGATAAATGGTATCTGTTTTGGATAATTTTGCAAGCCTCACACGTAGTTTATATAGTTAATCCCTTGGTTTATTCCAGCAATAAAGTAAAATTCTCGAGCTTGTGTAACATGAAATGAAACTCAAGAGCAACAAGAGGCATGAGTTGAAGGATGTGAAGATACCTTTAGTCTCTTTCCATCAGGCAATTCATTTGATGTATAAGAGAAATGCAAATCCCTTGTTATGTTATTACCATGTGGCCCATCTGAAGATAACGACATCCCAAGGTTGAGATCAAGATTGTTGCCACGACCTGCATGCATAAATTTGTAAATCAATAACACACAAAATCTGCTATATTACTTCACAAATGAAAAAGAAAATACAAACCTCCATCTTTGGAGCCAAGAATTTCCCTTTCATAGTTATTAGGCTCAAGGTTAGTCACAGATTCTCTTCCATTACATTTTATGGCTGCTTGTTCGTAAGACCTTAAATAGAAACAAGAACTCCTCGGTGAGAATGAATCATATTAAATTAGCCTAGCGCAAGACCAAGTCTCTTAAGCAATCTAAATTCATGATTGCAAAAGGACCTTGCAGCTTCTGTCAAATAACCCAAAATAAATATACCTGCAAATAAACGAATTTTAATTTCATTTCAAAATAGAGGCTTTCCTTTCCAATCCATTTATAGTCTAATTGTCCTAAAATTGTACATTAATCACGATCCAACATACGAATACGTTTCAGAACAACGCATACAATTATTAGTCACCAATAGAGTCAGTCAACAACAGCAACTAATTGATCTAAGAATATAAAATAATAATAATATTAATATTAATATAATATAATCTTACTTATTTCCTAGGAATTGATCCATTCTTGCTTCCCATCGACCATATTTGTGCAGTGTAACGCCTCTGTACTTTGAGCTTCCTCGAGAGAAGCCATTGCTTTGACGGCGAAGAATGTGAACAAACTCTTCTTTTGTCAGGTTCTTCATCTGAAAAAAAGCCTTAACTACATAAGTTTCATTCATCTGATTTGCAAAGCGCATCTCGTTACCAGTGTACTATATATAGATCCAAACCTGTTTCGTGTCCTCTTCATAATCACCTATAGTGAAATTAATATCAGCATCAACCCCACGAAACTTGATAGCAGCACGATCGTATGCTCTGAAAGAACAAAGCAATTGAACTTAAACATTCTTTCCAAAGAGGACCAAAATCAAGAACTTGGTTTGAAAATGCCCAAAAATCTCAATTGTAAGTGAAAACCTTACCTAGCTGCAGCATGAGCTGTGTCAAACCCTCCTAAAAAACGGGGGGAAGAAAAAAGACAAATAGTTAAAGTAGAGGCCTAAATAAAGCATTAAGATTTCTGAACCCATGTATAGAAAGGGTGCAGATAAAAAAGAGTGTTACTTACCCAAATAGACCTGTTTACCACAATCCCTGCAAGCAAACGCAAAGATAAAGATCAACAAAGTATGATATTTACATAAATGCTCAAAGTACCACATAAATGATAGATTAATGCAGTCAAATAACCTATCCATAAAAGCATTTTTGCCATCGAGATAATTAATGGAATGTTGGATACTAAAATTATCCAACACAAAATTGTTTTCAAATACCCAATTATGCTCCGTCAATGGCAAAACAACAAGGATATTTTGGCTTCCAAAAGTACAATATTACTGTACCATTGATGAAAACAGCATGGTTTCAAAGGTGCTCCATAGCAAAGAACCACACACACTACACACACATGCAATTTACTTTAATTTGTGAATATGGTGTGTGTGTGTGTGTGTGTGTGTGTGAGAGAGAGAGAGAGAGAGAGAAATGGGAGGAGAGAGAGTAGGGACGAACCAGATATGGGACTCCCATCTCCCAGTCCTCCGGTAGAAAGTAACTCCTCTGTACTGCGAGCTCCGAGAGCGGGGCCCACGCCTGCTCTTCTTCACCTGAGACTGCGGCGGCGCCTTGTAAATCCCCAATTCCGCCTCCACGGCCTGTGGCGGTGGCGGCGGCGGCGGCGGCACCGACTGATGGAGCCAGTAGCTGGCGCTGAGCAACGATGGAGACGGCGGGAAAAGCTGAAGCTCCTGCCTGACCTCAGCATCATTGAGGACCTTCCCGAGGATGGAGAAATTGAGGGTGGAGATGACCTCATCCCCATTATTGGTGGTGGTGGTGGAGGACGCCACCGAATCCGTCGACTTGCCGCCGCCCATTTCGAACTCCACCGCCTCCACATTTAGATCCAACATCTCACCCCAAACAAAATACAAAACAACCACTCACACTCACGCCTCTATGTATATGTGTGTATCTACACAAACACAACCATACCTGCTAGGCTGTTGCCCATTATAAATCACACCAATAAGAAGAAGAAATAATATATATATATATATATATATATATGGAGGGAGAGAGGGGCAGAGAAGAAGAAGAAGAAGAACAAGAAGTGGCGGTGTATATGTATAAATCTGGAGAAAAAGTGATGAAGACCCAATAGCGGAAGAAAAAGAAGAAGAAGATAGAGGGAAAGAAGAAGAGCTGTTGGGTATAGATACAAGCTAGATGTATGTGTGTGTGTGAGAGAGAGAGAGAGAGAGTGAATTTGGTTTTTATGGAAAAAAAAAATTATTAGACTAATTTGAGGATAGGTACTTATAAAAAAAAATTATTTTTAGAATTAAATAATAATAACAACAACAACAACAATTGTTTAAAATTAAACATATGTATTTATTAAACTAATTTGAGGTTTTTGTGAAAATTAATAATCACAAAACAAATCAAGGTTATATTAGTCAATCAATATAACTATCAAAGGTTCCAATACAACTTAAGTCACACTATTATGGAATTACCAAGTTAGTTTTTTAATATTTTTAGAATGTCCGAACCTAAAATTATTTTTTTATCTAAATCAAACTATGAAACATGTTTTTTTGCCAAGTAGGATTAGACTCAGCACATTCGATAATTATACATGGAGATGACGGGTAGTTGCCTTGATCTGCTCTGCCCAAGTGCTTTACTTGTTCGATAATTATACATGGGGATGATGGGTAGTTGCTTTGATCTGCTCTGCCCAAGTGCTTTACTTGTGGGGATGTGGGAGAAAATATTCTTGATAATTATTTTAGTATGGTTAATACAAAAACTTTTAAAAATATTGTATACACATGATTAATATGTTAATTTTACACAATATTTTTTTAGTTTTATAATTAGTGTATATTTTATGTATAAAAATCAAAATTTATTTTTATTACATTTAAAAAACATATTCAAATAATTATACGGGCACCTGGACCACCTAAGTGCCGAATAACCGATTTGGAGGTGGCCGTTTCTATTGTAGGCTTAATCGGGGTCGAGGATCCCAGATCTAGCTAGCCATAACCGATTTGGAGTGTGGAGTTTTTGGATTGGTTATCCTTGGCTAAGGTCGGGCTCTTCTTGTACACCAAATTAAATTTGTTGTCTTGGGAGGTTGCAGTGCAGGTGATGTTAGGTGGTGGTCGGGGAGGGCTTTATTGTATCAATTAGGTGTGTATGGTACTTGTTTTGTTGGCTTTCTTTTAGTTTTTCATTTCAGTTTTTCATTTCAAGTCCAACTAAGTCTTGTTATAGTCTTCTTCATGGAGGTGTTTAGTCTTCTTTTTGGAGTTCTTTTGTACCCCCTTGGTCGTCTGTGTAATTCCAAGGGGGGGTGGATCCAGTCTTTGCGTTGGTTCTAGTTGTGTCTGTCGACACATTGGGTCTACTCCCTTGGTCTACTTGTTGAGCTCAACCAAAGAGACTCTCGATCTAAAAGTAAAGTTGGTCGTGAAATCGGCCAGATCTACAAGCCTACTATCAAAGATCAAATGTTCATGGGACCTAACAAAGGGACCAAACCAGATAATTGCTTGATAGAAAAGCTGAGCTCAGGACTTTAGTTAGATCAGAAGACTTGTACACAAAGACCTGAGCCGATCACACTAAGGTGGCAGAATGCTTAAAATAATGGCTACTTGCACCCGCCCTGACAAAAGCATGTTCGTTTACGCCGAAAAGTTTTATAGGGTCATGTGCAACATTTAATTCTTGTCTTTTCCATTTAATGCACAATTGTACTGCCCGAGGAACTATAATTGGGCCATCTTACTATATATAGTCCTAGGAATTCATTGTAAAGGGGTACATAAAATTTTTTGATAAGTGAGACAAATATTCGCTCATATAATATAGCATTTAAGGCCCGTGATCCGACTTTAATTAAAGAAATGTCCGACATCATTTTTATTCACTTTCACTCCAGTAAACCGTAAAATACCAAATTTTACTAGCTTATTCGTTGAATTACCAACATTAAATCAATTCAACACTAAATCAATGCTTTGGGTTGATCGAATTTCTTGATCAACAATGTCGTTTATAGTTATATATATATATATGTCTATCCTAGTTTCACGAGTTATGGTCATAGATCGAACTATTCCATACAGAGAGTTTAGCGTTTTTATCACTGAGAGCGTGTGAGATTTATTTAGATTTGATAATGCGAGATCAAATTCCAACATGTTGATGCATCGCTTGTAATTCGAATCGTTTATTGTTTTCAACTTGGTGATTGGGATGGACGTTATTATACTGCTTAGAGGATACATACGTGCACCTTCAGTCCACGCCATGGACAAAAGAGTAGTTAAATAGGTGAAGTAAAAAGTAGGTTAACTAAAGAGAGTTTAGATGAATAATTTATATTTGTACTTATTGGTCAAAGTAGGTCAAACATTTGCTGACGAGGAATATCCCGCGACTCTGGACCGTCCATTGCATGGTGCCATCTTCATTATTGCATTGTCCAACAAACCAATTCCTGTTATCCCCAACCCCACCGTTCCAAAAAAGGGGCCACTGACAAAAAAGCAAAGTATAATGTAATGAGATGAAAAATGGAGAAAGTTGATTTGTCTACCAAAATATTGATTGATATATGCAGCATGCAATGCACCCCCACAAGAATCTTGTCATCTAACAACTTTCCCTTTAAGGCAAAATGTAACTTAAACATATCTTAGTTGCATACCCATTTGGGTTAAAACATCATAGTCCAACCCCAGTCAAAACCATAGCAATAAAATTCTAATAATTGGTCTGTAGTAAAATTTTTTCAAAAGTCATATTTGACTATTATTTTTGACATAAATGCAACAATATTATAAAATTCTCATTTACAATATTTCCTATATCGGTAATACACTTCGTTGGCATTGCTTATAAGCGGTGTATAATTGTTTAACGGTTTAGACTTTTGCCTCCTTCCTTTGTACCAAAAAAAAAAAAAATTGGCAAAATTAACGCCTTAAACCAATCTTATCCGAAATTGCCGAAAGAATATCACTTTCTTTTAGGGCCACCTATGTTTGGTAAAACTAGCTGATAAGCTAGCTTATAACTTATATGTAATTTTCGAGCTTATAACTTATAGCTTATGACTTATAGCTGAAAAGCTAGCTTATATGATAAAAGTGTTGGTAAAATTAGCTGATAAGCTAGCTGAAATAACAATTTCAACTAGCTTATTTGAAAAGCTACTTAAACAATCTTATGAGATAAATTCGAGATTTTTAAAAATGTTCGTCCTACCAAATATAGAATTAAAAATAGCGATTCTTACGCTAGGACTTGGTTCTCATTTGAACCACATCCTATATATATATATATAGGGGGCGGATCAAATGCGACCAGCTCTTAAAATGCGCCAGCTCTTAAAATGCGGACATCTCTTAGCAACTACAGACAACTAAGTTAGCAACTACAGAGAACTAACTTAACTAACCTAGCAACTACAGAGAACTAACCTAGCTACTACTAACCTAGAAACTACTAACTTAGCAACTACAGAGAACTAATTTGGCAACTATAGAGAACTAACCTAGCAACTACAGAGAACTAACCTAGCAACTACAGAGAACTAACCTAGCAACTAGTAACCTAGCAACTACAGAGAACTAACCTAGCAACTACAAAGAACTAACATAGCAACTACAAAGAACTAACCTATCAACTACAGAGAACTAATCTAGCAACTACTAATCTAGCAACTACATAGAACTAACCTAGCAACTACATAGAACTAACCTATCACCTAGAGGGAACTAACCTAGCAACTACAGAAAACTAACCTAGTTGAAAGGTTAGTTGTCAACGGTCAACGACGGAGTCAACGACAAAAGTCAACAGTCAATGCCGGAAGTCTACGGTCAACGCCAGAGTCAACGGGTCAAAATAATCTTTAAATAATTAAAATAAGAAAAAGAAAAGAGTAAATCTTGACCACACAATGATGTACCAAATCTTGTGGCTAAAAATGAGTCTCACGTCCTCACTTTAAATAAGTAGATGCATTGGAACCAATCCCTATATATATATATATATATATATATATATATCCAAAAATCCTTAATTATGAGAAGTCCCTAAATTATTTCCAATTTAAAATTTTGGTGACTCACAGTCTATTGAAAAATTTAGTTAATTATGTAGAAATGTTATGAAATTTATTACAAAATCTTTAGAAGTACCAATGTATATATACCTTTAAAAATCATGTACAATTTAAACTAAATACCCTTGATCTTTTTAAAAGTGTTAATATGAAAACCTTAATAAATACATTGTCTTATATTTGCACAAATTAGACTGTAATGTAGTTTATTTGGTTAGTTTACTTTGCACGTTATTCCTTATGTTAATTCAATTGAAAAAGAACGTACTAAAATCCAATTTATTTACGAAGTGAGGAATATTTTGGATCCATCCACATTCCTACAAGACAACCAAATTATGGTATAGTTTTACTGAAAAAAAAATTATTTACCTCACAAACTATTATATATGTTATTTTTGTTATACCTCTTAAAGAATATTTTTATTCTTATTTCCTCATAAACTACAAAATTTTGTGAGTTGCCCTTCCACGACTTATTTTCGACCAAAAAAATTGGTAAAATTAATTTTCTTACTCATGCTATTTCTTATGTAAATTGATAAAAAGATATGTACTAAAATTCCCGTTTAGTTCGAAAGGGATGAATATTTTAGCTCCTCTTCATTCCAACAAGCTAGCCAACCAAAATATGGAATAATTTTACACACAAATTCACATATACTCATAGATGTACACACAACATAACAAGAGATTCCATGAAAGATTGACATAAAAGTAAAACTCACCCGAAAAGGCAATGTAGGAGGTTCAGATTCAGAAGCCCATCACTTATTTAATGTTATCTTGGAAGTATCTCTTTTTTTGTATTGGAACCAAAAGACCATCGACCATCGTATGGTAACAGTTGAACTTCCCAATTTGGGGGTGGCCCTGTTATACATTTTTTATGCCTAAATATAGCGCAAGTGGGTTTAGTGATTGAAAAGGTTTTTACAACTTTTGATGCCTAAATATTTGCATATTTTAATAATAAAGAAACAAAAATAAAAATGTCAGGAGTTGATAAGAAATCAATGAAGAGGATGTACTTGTCGGCAGGGGTACGAGGTTTTAATGCTTTGGGGTGTCAATGGGGCAACGTGGCCTCTTCTGCTCCTTTCGTAGATAAAGTCTCCTCTTTACTTTCCTCTGTTCAGGGCATCATTTTTCACTTATTCCCCAAAATGTCCTTCATTCATTCTTATCCCCTTGGGCCTTGTGGTGTGTCTAGGTTAACTCAACCACGCGTGTATCCTGATATGGGCCTTAATCTTTGGGAAAATGATACATTAACATTACACAAATAAAAATATTCAAAAAAATAAAAATAAAAAATTACACAAATAGATGTTTTCACTTAAAGCATCTTCAATGGTCCATAGATTGTTTATTTTTATTGCCATGTGACATAATTAATCTTATATGACATTCAAAATGTCTAGTACTCCTAGACATCCTCTATTATATTTTTTATTATTTATTAAATATATATATCATCCCCAACCAATTATAATGTTACACATGTCAAATTATACTAAAATTACATTCACCGTTGGAGACAAAATTTTGTAGTTCTCTTTCTCCAAATGGACTATATACATTGGAGATGTTCTTATGTTGTCGACCTAGTTGTACACTAGATTAACAATGTAACATTTCTATATTCTGTGTGATGTTGGGATCAATTCATGCCCCGGCCCATCACTGATAGAACATAGGTTAATTTACATCAAAAGTTCTATGGAGCCATCAAATGATTTTCTTATGGAACCATCCACCACTTAATGTGTTAACATCTGTCTAAATTTTATTTATTGTAGGACACATGTCAATACACTATTGGTCAATAAGTGTCGATGACTTCATAAATCGGACCATTCGATGGTTTCATATACATATCTACTCATTTCTTTGGCTAAAGTCCAAATACTATACAATATATTTTTTGTCTCCCATTTACACTAAATAATTTATTTTATTCCAACTCTATTGCATAAGCTACATAACTATCTCTTAATCTATCTCCCCAATCAAAACATAAAAATAAGTAACCGTTGCATACCTTTTTGGAAACACTATCTTTGTTTATGAAACTAGTAAAATGCACGTGCGATGCACGTGGTATCGAATGATTTTTGCCGAGTAAGTTTGTAAAATAAATTAATTTATTTATTAAACATATCATTGCAGGAATGAAATAAAATATAGAACAAATGAATTCATATGTGGTTTTTTTTTATTTATAATTAGCATAATGATGTCCTAATATAAAAAGAGTGAAATAACGTTTTACAACCCCCAACTAAAATATATAAAAAACAAATCCTTAATACAAAAACCATTAAGATTTTCTTTCATCTTTCTTATAAGAAACATTCATAATCGCTGGAGTCTAATACATTAATACTATTGCAAAATTTCTCTTAATTCATTCGGCAAAACACTAATTTTATTAAAACACTTAAGAAACATTTTGACCCAACATATAGTCAAACTTCATGATCGTATAATCTTTATAATAAGGCACTTCTACTAACAATGCATAAATATCTCTATAAAATAACTATTTGTGTCATTAAAATTGCCGGTATTTTTTTATCATTGTATTAACTACTACATTCCTTTGTCTCTAGACATATTGGTGCCTACCCCATTGATGCATCGCCCCACGAGGTGAGAATGAATTTTATCTCCAAATAAAAGTTGACTTTCTAAAATTTTGGTTACATGTACTTCTCCCGAGGTGCTAAATTATTTTTTGAAATTATCATACATTACTTGAAAGTACCTCTAAAGTAATTGCACATATGTTCGAGTACAATATACCAATGAGATTATAAATATTTCTATAAAAAGTGACAACTTCATTCGAACATTCAAAATTGTTTTGATACTCCGACATTGTTATTTATTTGGAATATAGACGAACAATATAACCTATTATTTGAAAATTATTGACCATCATGGCTGTTGGAATGATTTTAGAATTGTTTATCATAATATCTTTCACATTCGTTTGAATATGCAATATTTGTGTGCCTAATAACTTCTTTAATGCCTTTATTGTCCAACATTATTCATCATACAAAATGATTATAAAATTCAAGATAAAGATCATTTCTTTATTCTCCAACAATGACAAAACAAAACAATTAAAACAATGAGAAAATATTGAGAAACATATCATTTGTTAAAATATTTGATAGGAGAAGAGTTAGAATTCTATTATATTACGATACTCTTAGTCATCTGCAAAGTTTAATATTATGGAGTCATGATTAAAATATACATTATGTATTACAAGTTTTTTGATTTTTTAATTATTTAAAATTAAAAATAAATAATATAGGATCATTATTTATGAAAACTAATTTCTTACAGAGTCCCTATATTTAAACGCTAGCAGCAAAAAAGTAACAATTTTCAAAGACTTTTTGTTCGTAAATATTGGTATTCATACTTCTCTAAGAAAATTCACACGTATTCTTTTTCTCATTGTGTTACTATTATATTATTTGTTTCTTATTCTATAGATAAATAATATTTTATTTGCTAAATATATAAAGCACATTTATATGCATTGCGTTATTTTTTGTATGTGTTTTATATAATGATGTTTTCAAATTATCTTTTTTTATTAGGCTGCAACTACTATAATCACAAAAGATATAATGTAAATTTAATATATTTGATAAAAATGTACTTTTTATACGAATTATTAAATTAAAAAGTTTACAATTTTTTCCAATGTTTGATAAAATATTAGGTAACTAAGTCATTTTCATAATCACTGAATACATATATGGTACCACCTTTATAGGGTTCTTTTTCAAGCAGTAATTGAATAATAGTTTAACGTACAACTCATTTATTTGTCTTTTTAATTCACATAGCTAATGTTATCTCATTTTCCTTCTCTGGCATAGTCTCTTTCTTCTTTTATCTATGATTTCACTTCGTTTCGCTTCGTTTGTACCTAAAGTGCATTCGCCATAGTTTCAGCATTACGGCAAACCAGTGTCAAATATATATCAGGAATGGGCGCTTTAGCCAAAATGTGAGAATATTTGTAAGTTTACCTCCATTTTTTTTTATGTTATTTTTAATATGAATTGTTTCAAATCTATGTAAGAAAAATGTAAGAAAAATATACCACAAGTTTATCTTATGTTATTTTGTACTTAATGAAAAATTGATTTAACTTGAATAAATAAATTAATATATACTATAATTTTAGGTCAATTTATTATTTTAAAATTATTACTGATATATATATATATCGATATAAATAATTATATTATTTTTATTTTATTTTCAATATATTGGTCAACTCAAACATTATTGAAAAGAAATAATGTGATATATTATATATAAAAAGAGTAACAAATAAAAAATATGAAGTATCTCAAAATTAAAAAAATTTAATGAGAGAAAGTAATTAATTTTTTAGTTAAAAAATTTTAAGATTAACATACCCAATTTTAAAGAAATGTATACCTAAAAGTTCTAGTTAAAATATATGTGTATCTTAAGTATGTTTTATATTTTTCATTAGCCAGCTCCAATTAATATTGTACATTAAGTAATTTTATCAGTATTTTTACTCTTTGATTTAATGAGAGCTATAAGTTTTCTCATCATTCTTACCCCTTATTTAGTTATTATAATACTAATAAAATAATTAAGGACCTTTCAAAGCATCTTGTTTGTTTTGAAATAAAAATTACTTATTATCATAAATTAAACGACAATTACATTGAATGTGTTATATTTTCTATCATATCAAAATTTTCATAATAATAGTTGCACACAATATTATATAATAATGCAATTTCTTTTTTTAGATTTGGAGTCCTACTTTTACTACAAGAAAATGAGAAAATTCCAACGAAAATTACAACAAGAATATAACGATATTCTTAAGTTGAATTGAGAAAAATCATGTCTTTTGGTTTCTTAAATATATTTTATCTTATTGTGACTGTATTGATTTATTAAAATCTATTACTATATAATAGAGAGAAGAAAAAATGTTTGAAAAATTATTTCATTTTACCGCTCAAATCATTTTTTCCCTCCTAAAATTTTGTTTGAAATTTTTTCGAACATTTGAAATTTTTTCATTCCGAAATTCAGTATGTTTTGGATGAGTTCAATATATTTTGGATGAGATTCCTTCTATATCGGATAAATTCAAGTTTCATTTGATTAGGGAAAATAGATTTTTATTTTAGCAGTATATTTGACTTCTTTTTTTTTCAACCGATTATGTTTATCTTTTGTTTAAAATTGAAAAAAAATTGTTTAAAGGAAATATTACAAACAGATTTTTTGGGTACATTCCATTTTATCAAAATTTGTTTGGATTTATATTTTTATTTATTAATATTTTGAAAGAGAAACAATAAATGTTTATCATAACTTTTATTTAAAAAATAAATTTGAATTATCATACCTTATACTTTATATGAAATTCAAAATTACATATTTTAATATATTAATAAACGTTTATTATTTATTTTTTCATTATGTGATATAATTGAAATTCGATATTAAAATTTTAAATTCAAACATTTAAAGAAAAAGATCCTAAGCAGATTTTCTGGGTACATTTCATTTTGTCTTAACTTCCATATAATCACATTTTAACAAATTAATTAATACAATTACAATTATATAACTGGAATTTTTAAAATATAATTAATATAATATTTTAACTAATTAATCTTTTGTCTAACCGAATTTATCTTATTAACAAACTTGCCAAAAATTTTAAAATTAAAATAGTAAGATTATTCTTACGGGTATACTTACCAGAATATTAAAGACTTTAAAAACGTTTTGAAAACAAATTTGAATTATTCCGTCTTCTACTCTATTTGAAATTCAAAATTAAATTTTTAAACATATTCATAAATATTATTATTTATTTTTCCTTATGTGATATAATGTAAATTTGGTTATATAATTTTAAATTCAAACATTTAAAGGAAAAGACCACGAACAGATTTTTTGGTTACATTTCATTTTATCTTAAATTTTATATAATCACAATCCTAACAAACTAATTAGCATAATATTTTTTTACCCACATTTATATAATCGGATTTCTTAAAATATAATTAATATAATAGTTTAACTATTTAATCATTTGTATAACTTGATTTAACTTATTAACAAACTTGCCAAATTTTTTTGAAATAAAAAAAATGGATGATTTTTATTTGTAAAATAATAAAAAAATAGTTTTACTTTAAAGTCTGGATTATTTCCATTATTTTTTGTACGTTAACAATCATAGAGATTTGATAATATTCCTTAAATAAAAAATATTGTATAAAGAGAAGTGTTTAATAATATATATTTTTCATTTTTTACATTTATTTTAATTTCATAATAGACGAGATGTGAAAAATATAAATAATTATATTTAAAATAAAGTCTAAAAAAAAGTTGAAAATATGAGCTCCTCCGTGCATCGCACGGGATATACACTAGTGTATTACAAAATGAGAAAGGTGATATTTTAATTTATAAATTACAATGACATGTTATTTTGATGTTATATTTTTTCTATTAACTAAATAATGCCCCCAATATGAAATTATTTTAGATCTATCACTGCAATTAGCTTTCCAATGGAATTTCCATTGAATTTTTGCACAATTCCAATGACAGTTTTTCCAACGATTGAAATACGGTCCAAAAAAATCCAATGGAAATTCAAGTAATTGAAATCTTTAAATCCACTAAAGTTCAAGTAATTTAATTTGAACTTTGTTGGAATAACCAATGAAATTTTCCAATAAAAGCAATATTTTTGAAATATTCGTTGGAATTTTCTGTAGATTACCTTACCGTTGATTTTTTCATTGCAATATAGCAATTTGTTGTAATCCTCTTAAACATTAATTTTTTATGTAGTATTTATTGATTAAATGTGTTTACAATTTTTCTATTAAAAATATATTAAACACATGAACTTTTTAGTTCCTATATTTTTTTTTTCAGAAATTACTCATTATTTTATCTCAAGATTACCTATTGATTTACCAATTGAGTTACATTTCTTACATATTAAATATTTAAAAATTAGAATATTTCCTATTTTATATGTTCAATATGATATTTATATATTATATTAAAAAAAACTAATATAGCAAATAAAAAGTTATTTAAAATTAGAATAATAAAGATTTTTTTTTTGGTAACTTACATGAATAAATGTACAAATAACTATTGTCTATCACATAAAATTTACACATAAAATTATAAGGAGAAAAAACTAACAAGCGTTTAACAACTCAGCTTGTTTACGTCGATAAGTATATTTATAAAAGGTTTATATTTCTTCTATTAACTATAACATTTTTATTTATTACTTTGTTTCATATTTATTAGTACGTGTCACAACTTATTTATTTTTAAAATTGTTTATCATATTTAATATTTTTTTAAACTTTTATCTTGTTCTTTTACATGTTCTTAACTCTAGATTTGTCAAAAAATACATGATATAAAGTCTAGAATTGTTTCGACCATCTGTCTCATTATATATCAATTATTTGTATATCTTATATTATATTATATTTAATACAATTTTTTTTAATTTATACTACAATTAAATATTTATAATTCATAAATTCATCAATAATATTGTCGAGTCAACTTTTGTTCATAAAAATTTAAAAAACATAATTATTTTCAATTATATGCTTATGTCAAATTGAGAAAAGTTTTTTTTTTTAATTGTAACTGTATTGATGTGTAACATATATTATAGATGAGAAAGATGACAAATTATGAAAAATATAATTTATAAATTATAATGACATTATGTTATTTTACTGGTATACCTTTTCTATTAACTAAATAATGCCTCAAGTATGAAATTATTTTGTATCCACCACTGCAGGTAGATTTCGAATAGAACTTCCATTGAAATTCTTACATTTCCAGTGACATTTTTTCCAACTGTTGAAAAATGACCCAAAAAAAATTCAAACGGAAATTCACACAATAACAAATAATGATAATTGGATTAATTAAATCCACTAAAATTTGAATATAATGTAATTTAATCTCGGAATATTCAATGGAATTTTACAATGACAGCTATACGAATAAAATATCATTTGGGATTTTCAGTGGATGTCTTACCGTTGGATTTTTCATTGCAATGTACCATTTTTTTATTCCTTTATAAATTATATTTTTTATGTAGAAGTTTTTGTTATTAATTAGATGTATTTATAATTTTTCTATTAAAAATATATTAAACACATGAACTTTTTAATCCATATATTTTTTAGAAATCGCTCATTATTTTATCGCAAGACTACCTATTAACTTATCAATTGAGTTACATTTCTTGCACATTAAATATCAAATAATAAAAAGTATTATTGTATATATATAATATGGTATTTATATTTTATATTAAAAAAATAATAGCAAATAAAACGTTATTTAAAATCAAAATTATCAAAGCTTTATTTAAAAAAATAAAAATAAATTTCTAACCTACATGGATAAAAGTATAAATAACTATTGTCTATCGTCTAAAATTTATACATTGAACTAATAAGCGCAAAAATTTAACATGTGGTGAACATTTGGCTCATTTACATCGATAAATACAAACTTAAAAGTTCTACAAATACTTTTACTAATTATAATATTTTTATTTATTATTTTTTTTCATAGTTATTAGTAAGTATTACAACTTAGTTATAAATTTAATATTATTTATTAGATTTATTGTTTTTTTAACTTTAAACTGTTCTTTCAAATGTATTTTAATATATATATGTGTGTGTGTGTGTATAACTTTTAGGTTTTTTAAAAAATACATAAAATTAAAGTATAACACTTTTTTGAATCATATGTCTTATCTATATCAATTAATTTTATATCTTTATATTATATTATATATAATTATAATCTTCTCATTTATACTCAAATATATAAATTTTTTATTTCGTACATTTTTTTCTTAAATACCATTTTATTATAATAACACATATTAATAGATAGATGAGTAATGATAATATATGAATATAATTATTTGATTAAAATAATTAATTTTCAACATGTAAATCATATTATGATTCTCGAGATATTTTTAATTTATTTGTAGATAATGATATGGTTAAAATTAATCCATGTTGCTAAAGTGGTATCTCATTTAACGTGAAAACAAATAAATTAAGTTTTAGTATTATACAATTTCATAAAATTATTCTGGTCTTATGTATCGAAGAAATTGAATTGATTAGAAGTTTAGGTTGCAAAACAATCATTCAACAATTAATCTCGCATACTATTACACATTTTGTATAGGTTATTTTGAAAATAATGTTTCTATACTTTATGGTCGTTATGAGAAAAAAACAATATCGATTTCTAATTTTATAAGTGTTTATTATGTTTTTTTTGTTGGATCAATTTTAATTTCTTTAAGGAACTTTTATATATTAGAGTTATGAAATGTGATTACAATATTACCATTAAAATTATATCAAAAATAATGACGTTTTTCAAAACAACAATTCTATATCTTATCAAACAGTTTTAGAGATATGTGGAAGAAAACAAATTCGTGAGAAATAATGGTGGCAAACCAACATACTGTAGTTGATTTTAGGAGTGTGGAATGATTTGTTCAAGTATTTGTATTTAAATAATTAAATATTAGTTATAATTAAAAATATAAGATATGATGGACATTAATATATTACTAATTTGCCATTTAAAACATGTCAAAGTAAGGGCTTATTAGGTAATTTATTTTAATATTTAAAAATATAAAATATGATGTGTATCAGTGTATTACTAATTTGCCATTAAAAATATGCCAAAGTAAGAGTTTTTTAAGTAGTTCATATTTTTACAAAAACACTCGTACTTTTAGAGTAATATAGATATAGATGAATGTTAAAAATAAAAAATATGGCATATCTCTAAAAAAAAGTATATCCATGAACGACTTGCAGAACGTTTAGGGACGGCCGTTCAAGGACACAATTAGTGCTGGGTGAGCACCGCTCGCTGACGTCGTTAGTGTCAGGTGGACGCCGTTTGCCGACGAGTGGACGCCGAACTCCGACATCGTCAAAGGTCGAGCCAAGGTTTGAAGTCGAGCCAGAGTTGGATCTGGCCAAGATGAGGATAACGCACACCGTCGCTCGTCTTTCGCCGACAAGTGGATGCCGATTGCCGGCATCGTTAAGGTCGAGCTGAGGTTCGAAGTCGAGCCAGAATCAGATCTAGCCAGTATGATGATAGTGCACACTGTCGCTCCGCGCTCCAGCCCAACCCACTGGATTATGTTGTCCAGAACCTGACGATCGTTTGGTTTGTGGGCCCGTAGTTTGCTGCTCTCACTGGCCTCGTTTGCGACTACATAATATGCATAAATGTTTTGCATACTTGTTGACTATGCCTCCGATTTAGATATTGATACGTAAAATCTGCGAAAAAATGTCACATAATGATAAACATGCAACTACTAATTTGGATATGCGATAATTATATATGTAAAATAATTTTGCATATCAAGAATTATGTAGTGAATTAGATATCTGATTAATAAATATGCGAATGTATTTCGCATAATTATTAACGTCCAATTTGAATATGCGTTGGTATATAAGCCGCAATATCGCACATAATTGTTAATTATGCAGTTCTTGGATTACGATTTGTACATCGCATATCATTTCGTGAGTTTTTTTATGGGAAAGTGTGTAAAACAAGACCACGTATACATTGGGGTGTAAAAGAAATTGTGTCTCCAATTTTTCCACTTCATCATAAAAGAGTGGTGACAGTATGAAATGGAGGAAGAATTATTTTTCTTTAATATCTTACTTTCTAAAATGTTCATGTGGGTAGCTCTTAATCATTTCAAAAGCCTATATCGAAGATGCTATTCTATAATCAATTTGCAAATTCATATTCTGTCACATTTAAGTTGGATGCAGTCGCGCGATCATGAAGATGAAAATTTTCAGAGGTACGACCAACCAAAGTCAGATATCTTCTTCTTTCAGAATAAGGTTGAACCGATTATTACAACCACCAGGAAGAATTCTTAACATGAGGAAATGAAATTTATGCTCTATATATAGTGAACTGGTAATTTGAAGTGTTTGCATGAAGAGTTAATATGCAACAATTATTTCACCACCACTTGGTTCTGCAATTAGTTTGAGTTGGCTTTACAAACACTTCCGTTTGTACATTTACTTTAAAGAAGTAAGTTACACTGAAAGTTAACAAAAAATTTGACACCCCAACCTCAGAATCACAACCTATAACATACATCTGACAGATTAACAAAGCTCAAAATGTGAAATTAAAGAAAGAAAGAAAAGATAATAATTAAAGAAATTTAGAACATTAAATTTTCAAATACCTTACTGGCCCAATATGTACTCGCCCCTCACGAACTCTACCAATAGTCCCTGCAAGAACACGACCCGCCATTAAAGTGGTGGAACCTGTTTGTGTCCCTCAGCACGATTTCTCTCCCCACCAACTTGGACACAAACTTGAACGCCGTGTGGCAGTCCCCACACACCCTGATGTTCTTCTTTATCGAGATGGGCAGTCCTGCTGGCAATCTTAAAAGCGCGAACGCACGCACCAGCATCTCACTGTGGCACTGCAGCCTCTCTTCCCTCTCCCTCTCATCCACATACCACAGCACATGCCTCGTGTCAGGCACGTACCTGATTTTCATAATCCCATCTAGGCATCTCTCATCTTCTCCCACATAACCTAAATCTCCTCCCTCTCAGGATTTGTATCATCGTTCGCCAAAAACACATGAACAGCTCCCCCAATCTCGACCCAACTGCACGCGGGCTCCTTCTTCACCCCACACCTATCCATCGCCTTTCTCACTCGTGCAGCATCAGTCAACTGGCCAGTGGAGGCATAGATGTTGGAGAGCAGCACGTGGGGCCCAGAGTCGAGAGGGTCGAGCTTGAAAACCTGCTCGACGGCGTAAGTGCCGAGATTCGTGTTTTTGTACATCCTGTAGGCCCCGAGCAGGGCTTTCCAAACAGCTGCTGTGGGCTTCACTCGCATTTCTTGAATGAAGCACAGCGCACGGTCGAGTTGCCCGGCCCGGCCCAATAAGTCGATGGCACTAACACAAAGTGTGATGTCGGGCTCTCGTTCGTACTTCCGCATCAGGTTAAAGTAGTCTAACCCTTTGTCCACAAGCCCCGCGTGGCTGCAGGCAGTGAGCACACAAATGAAAGTGATCGTGTTCGGCTGAAATCCGGCCCCACGCATCTCTTCAAAGAGAGATACGGCTTTTTCACCGAAACCGTGCTGTGCGTAAGCTGTGAGCATTGAGTTCCACGAGATAACGTCCTTTTTCACCAACCTGCCGAAAACCCGTTTGGCATCCTTGATGCTTCCGGCCTTTCCGTACATGTCGAGGAGCGTGTTGCCAACAAAGGCAACGAGCTCTGTCCCTGATTTCACCATGTCCGCGTGGACCCACCTACCCTACTCCATAGCCCCGCTGCCTGGCTGCGAAAATGCTCGAGTATGTGAAATGGGTCAGCCCATACCCACCCCTTTTCATCTCTGAGAACAAGGACACTGCATGGTGTCCCTCTCCTTCCCGGGCGTACGCTGCAATTAATGAATTCCAAGAAACAGCCCGTTGAACACGAGCTTCGCGTCTGCCATTCTCTTACATCTGGTGTACATGTCCACCAAAGCACTCCCAACATACAAATTCTCCCCGAACCCACTCCTTAAGCAAGACCTGTGAATGCCTCCACCGATCACATAACTCTGTAGACCACCTGCAGATTTAAGAGCGCTACTGAAAGTAAACTCGTTCGGCCATAATCCAATTCTCAACATGTCTAAAGACAGACATAAGGCCTCCTTGAACTCGTTATGGTGGGAGTACCCAGTGACCAGCATGGTATAGGAGACCATGTCCCGTTCGATCATTTCATCAAACACTTGCGTGCCATCTTCATGTCCCCACACTTGGCATACATATTGATGGCCGTGTTTTGAATAGCGGCATAGTGGCGGTACCTCGAGGCACTAAAATGGGTGTAAACCATTTTGCCCAGCCTTAGCTTTCCCTGATCGGTGCATCTCTTGAGGAGATCGGCGTACAACCTCGCGTCTGGTTCCATTAAGCCTTGGTTGATGAGGTCGAGAACCAGGAGATTATTTCCTCCGGGGCCCATTTTGAAGAAGTGGTAATGGTGCTTTATAGCACTTTAACAAAACAAAAAATGAAATCTAGCCACTTTTTTAAAAAAAAGGGAAATATAACCATTTTGACTTGTAAAAATACTTAATTGCCCTTGTATACCTTTTTCATTTTTTTCCTTTTCTATTTTCAATTTATTCGTTTTCATCCGCTTCTTTTTCCCTTTTTCTCTCCCATTTACCAAAATTTGAAAAAGAAATTATAGAGCAAAAGCCCTAGCGGTTTCTTAAGAAATCCCAGCATCTTCCTCACGAAGCTAGACTCCCGCAGCCATGAAAGCAGCAATCCGCGACCTTGAGCCCCAATTTTCCGGCGAGAAGGTGAACGGCGACCCTCGATCCGCGACCTTGAATCGCGACCTTGTCCAGCAAATCGAAAAAGTTCCCCAGAGCCGATGACCTAAACCAGATACGAGCCGCCGCAACCCAAGCTCTAATTTCCGGCGACGAGGAGCAGCCGAGAGTCATCATACTGCAGACGAGTCCGAACCGAGCTCATCCGCGACTGACGCAGGCCCGAAGTAGTCGTGTCCAGCGGTCGAGAGCATTGCCGGAAGGCTGAGAGCAGGCGGGGCATGGTCGAGAGCGGCAGCAGGCTGGGCCGTTTCTGAGAGCAAGCCGGGAGTATCACCACAAAAAAAACAAGAAGCCGAGAGCAAAGGATCGAGACCCGAGCCTGGTTTCTTTTCCATTTTAAATCCTGATCGAGGTATAATGGCTGAGCTCCTTTGTACTTTTGTTGGCCGAATTCATATGCTTTTATGTGCTTAGTTTGGTTTAAAAGAGTCATGTTTATATTCGGTTAAACTGTGAGATAAGTGAGCAGGACATGGGGTGATTGAGTTTTGTGCTTTCTTGTTTTGCTTGTGTTGTTGGGGTTGTTAGCATGTTAATTTGGTGCTGGGAGTTGTGTTTTTAGCATGCCATGAATGTTGAGAAGTTTGAAAGTGAAAGCATGAATTTTGGTACCTTTTTGTCTTGATTTGTCAGTTGTTTGAGCCTCAGTTTTTGTTGTGTTGGCCTCGCTGAAAATGAGCTATTAATATGTTAGTTTCAGCCACGATATGTATATTTCATGCCTTAGAATCAAGAGGAGAAAGTTTAAGCAAGTATGTTATGTCATTTTTTCTCTGTTTGGGCTTTGTGTTTGTTGAGCCTTATTGTGGGTCTAGCATGTTATTTATGTACTAACAATGTATCAGTTTCAGAGTTGTGCGCTCAACCATTACAATAAGACCTCACAAGAAGCTTGACAAGAAAATAGAGAGAGCTTTATTACATTAGTGTATTCTGAGAAGCTTGACAAGAAAATAGAGAACTTTTTTCATTAATGTAATGGTAGAGCCTTATTGTGAGGTCTCGCCATATTATTTTTGTTGTTATTCGTGTTTTCTCCAATGGTCTTAATCCAACTTAATGAAAAAACACTCATTAAGTTCTGTACTTTTTCCTATTGTTGTATGTCAGAAAGAAGTTTTGATGATGCTACCATTTGATGGAGCTACTTCTGTCTTTGAGTATTCTATGCACTATCCAAGTTGGAATTGGAGATCAATTTGTGCAAGGCGATATCAAGAAATGGTTCTGCTGAGAGTTAAGCAATAACGAAGCAAATACATTTGGGCAAGAAAGGATTACCAACTCTACAGCCCTCGACTAGCATCAACTAGCTCAAAATGTTTGGTTTTCGTTCTCTGTCCATTGTTCAGGTACACCCTTAAAACACCGAGCATCTAGAAACATAATTTCAACTTGGGACATGCATTATTTTCAATGATAATTTGATCCTTTATACGAATGCTAATTTTTAGATTATAATGTACTCAGGCAATCGAGGCACTCGATCCAAATCATGAGTGCACGGAGTATTGGAAAAAACAAGCTCCTGAACAAGAAATCGATGTCAAGTTCAGNNGNT
>BKCP01006393.1:155886-182562 GCA_008636005.1 Striga asiatica
AAAAAAAAAAAAAAAAAAAAAAAAAACTGAGTGGAAAAAATCCAAAAGGCCGTATTACACAAATCCGTTTTAGCATAAAACGGATTACATAACTACGTTTTTTCCTATAAAACGAATTTATTGAATTCATTTTTTTAAAAAAATTAACAACGGTAATGAAGTTAATTAAAATTGTAAATATTAATTTTACTTATAAAACGTATTATTTCAATACGTTTTAACATGAATATTTCATCTTATATAAATGGTTATTACCTCGCGGAGGAGGGTCGCGGCCGCGGCACTTTTTGGTTTTTTTTTCATTCATGTCTGAAGTTCGAATAACCATATCGCAGCCACGGCTCACATCGTTATTTTTTTTTTAATAATTTAAAAAATGGATGTTCGGTTTAATGCCGGGACAAAAATATGACAAACAACACAAATAAATTTATCCATACTTCATACAAATAACATTCATTTACGATAAATAAAAAACAACAAATAAAAAAAAAATCAAAACAACTAGGAAATGTTTTGAGGACACTTGTTCCTACGATGGCCGGGTTGCTTACATTTACCACATAAACGAACTTTGGTACCGGGACGTTCAGATTGAGTTAGTTGCTCAACATTATAGACAAACGCATCACAAGTTGTAGAGTAATGCCCACTTTCGCGGCATCGTGTACAAAATGATTTACGTCGAGAGTTCGAAGAAGGGCCAGTAGAAGGTATGCGGTTTGACCTCGGTCTTCCGGCTTGCTTGGGATCAAAAGGGCATTTCACAACCATCAAACTAGTCGCTGTAGTTAAGTCCCAAGTACTTGGATGCGCAATTGGCATGATTATGGGCTCGTAAAGTTTACGCCATGTTGTGGTCTTGTAGTAGTCGTGCACATATCCGAACACCGATTCGTTTGCCTTCCTAACAATGGTACATGCATAGAAAACAAAATAATGGAACACAATATAACATTTTCTTATGGGTAAGATGACAATAAGTAAACATTGAGGCTTTTATTAAATAAAAAAAAATAATGAAAAATTTACCCGATAGCCTTAATCGCATGTGAACAGGGCAATAAATCGACCTGAAAGAGATAACAAGTGCAAGTCCGATCCTTCAAATTGACGACAAAATTCTTGACCCCGTCCTTCACGTGATAAACGTAGTGATTGATATTTGAAGCTTCCATTTGGTCCGCTTCGGTTTTATAATCCATTAAACGCTTAGATATTGATGGAGTAACTTCACACTCAGTGTTTTCTGCCTCGACACGTCTTTTGTGAAACCACTCTTGCATAACGTTTCGAATACATTCAAACAATGAGCATACCGGCAATTTCCGTGCCCAACGCAATCTATTGTTCAGCACCTCACAAGCATTTGACGTCATGAAACTATATCGTCTCGCAGGACATTGACTTCGTGCCCACCTAGTTGGAATGGCTTCATCAATCAGAACATTCAATACTTTTGGATATTTTGCCGCAAGCATAGCCATCGACTTTTCGTACACAACAGGAGAATAAGTGTATGATGCTTTCATATATAAACAACGGCTTTACTACCGTAACTTCGAATATTTTGCCGAAGGTGGTACGAACATATGGCATGTACGGCTTCAGGGTAGACAACCTCGATAGCAGACTTTATGCTCACGTGGCGATCAGAAACAATCACCAAATTCTCCGGACATCCAAAAGTGGAGCGAAGCTTTTGGAGAAACCACATCCACGAACTATGACATTCCACATCGCCGACACCAAATGCCGGAGGAAAAATTTGTTCATTTCCGTCCTTTGTAGCTGCTACAAATAGGATGCCTTTATACTTACCCTTCAAATGCGTACCGTCAATTACAATCACGGGCCGATAATAATTGAGGAAGCCTGCAGACGCATGCAAAGAAATGAAATCATACTCAAACACGTCATCTTTATCGGTCTCAATGTATGCCGATGTTCCAGGATTTTCCTTCATCGACATATGGAAATAGCCGGGCAAAAGTTCCCAAGATTTCTTGTGATCTCCATAAATGAAGTCGTAGGCGGCATTTTGAGACCTCAAGGCTGTATCGTACTTGAGCTTAATGCCATGATCACGCTCCATGTCACCCATAATTTCTGCAGGCTTCAATACTCGGCCCTCTGTCAACAACTTCGGCGCGAATAATGCTCCAATGATCTTTGTAGGCAATTGTCGAGGGGCTGAATGACTCAGGTTAACGAAGCATGTATGTGGATGGATAAATTTTGAAATTTTCCAACTACCTCCAGTCAGTGCATTCGCAGAAAGCAAGAATTGGCAATTCTTATGCTTGCACACCAACTTTAACCGAGACTGTGAAGATCTTGGCGTTCGGAACTCCACTTTATGCTTCAAATGATATAAACCCACTTTTACCGTCAATTCATCCTTACTTTCAATGACAACGCCTTTGGCTAATTCACGGACTGTCATTGACGGCTCTTCATACGAGGGATGAACATCAACATTGTGAAAAATGGCTTCGGGAATCCTCCAACCGCTACTCGAACGAGTACCCGTTTCAATCAAATCGTCCTCTTCAATAGCAACACCTCCAGAAAGGTCAAGTCGAGGAACATTGTGGATCGCTATACTCTTCTTGTTGCGTAGAATATGCTCATTTAAACCACCCATCATGTTTGAGGGGCACACAACATTGTCGTCGCCATCATCACCTTCTTCCGAGACAAGCATATCATCTTCTTCAATAACGAAATCCGAATCGTCATTGCTATCATCCATCTCATTGGGGAAATCGTCATTGCAAGGATTATCGTTGATGTTCATATCATTATTGTAAGCATCACAATATTGCTCGTCATCATCACCTTCATCATCCTCAGTTGAATCCCCATTGAACCCGCTATCCACACCCCAATCGACATGTTCGGGAGATTGACGTGAGGCACCGGGTTGATTTGATTCCATCCTTCTGGTGGTGTCGGGCACCGGGTTGTAATTGTTCGCCGGATGAGATGTTGATGGTTGACTGTGTAAGTTCATTATAGGTGGATACACAGCACCATATGGATAGAGAGGTGGGCCCTGAGCAGCAACTAAATTCATAAACCCACCTTGTCCCCCGGTATAGCCATACAAAGGGTACGCTGGTACACTCGCCTGATTATACGGACCTGGACTATCTTTCGGTTGTAGTGTAACATAGATAGTAGGTATTGTGAACATGGCAGACACATTTCGCAGATCTGCTTCACAAGAGATACGCCATTTCTCCACCTCTCCGTTATCAGCGGCCACTAAAAAGTGAAATCGGTAGTCGCACATGTTTCTATCTCCACGAACAATGTCATGAACTCTGTTTATGAAAGCTTCATATGATGAGGTCCTAAGACAGAAAAAATTCATCTCTGTCTCACCATTTTTGTAGTCATTCCCATCCCAAAAGCCACTGTGAGCAATTCGCACTTTACCAACATCCATCTGAAAAAAAAAATAAATAAAAAACACAATCTTAGTACAAATACTTTCTTCAACCTTTTTTTTACCTTCAAATGTGTTTGGACAAACATATATGAATACAAGACACAATTTCTTGAACAAGAAGAAATTTATTCTTCAATAAACCTCAAGAAACCTGTTTCTTCTCAAAAAATGGGTTTCTTGAAGCAGAAACAAGTTTCTTAATCAAGAAACCTGTTTCTGCTCAAGAAACAGGTTTCTTGATCAAGAAACCTGTTTCTTTTCAAGAAACCTGTTTCTTGTTCAAGAAACCCATTTCTTGAGAAAGAAGTCAAGAAACGTGTTTCTTGAGCATCAAACAGGTTCAAACAGGTTTCTTGCTCAAGAAACTGCGTGTTGAACAAGAAGAAATTGTTACTTGTCCTTTCTTGTTGAAGAAACTTTTTTTTGTTCAATAAATTGTATATTCTTCAACAAACGATTACTTCAACTCCTAAAACTCCAAAAAACGCCTCAAGAAACTGTACAATAAAAGTAATGAACTCCAAAACACAACCCCTCTTTTTCAAGCACAAAAACACGAATTTTTTAAATCTAAAAAAATATTACTTCAACACAATAAAATGGTGCAAGTGCAAGACAAATCAATAATGGTGAGAACCAAAATAATAAATGTTTGAAAAAAAATTATTTAACATAATAAAAAAAACAAAATTAGGTTTAGGTCAATGTACCTTTTTTTCTTCTCAAAAGGGGATTCACTTAGTGGTCTTGAAGATGATTGTTGACTGAGATGATTCACTTAAGTGAAATTTGGGAAGATGAGTAATTTTTTTTTTTTTTTGAACCGCTGGGCAACAATGGAGGAGGAAGCAACAATGGAGGAGGAGGAAGACCACCAACAATTAATACGAGACATATGCTCACTCTTTTTGCTTTTTTTATCTTTTTTTTATTATTATTTTTGGTAGGTAAACATTAGTAAGGGTAGACTAGTACTTTTAACCCCTAAAATGACTAGATTTCATCTTTTTTAAAAACATGGCTACATTTCATTTTTGTCTTCACAAAAGGGCTACAAACCGGCGGGACTGTTTTGAGAAGGTCTTTGTCATGAATCACGCCCTGGAACTGGCCAACGTCATCACGGGCAGGGAGCTGAACCGTGCTTAATGTGGAGAGGGAATTGGAAAGGGAGGAGAAAATGAGGGGCTTCAATTGTTGAAGAAGTGAGGCGGCTGAGAGACGGTGGTGGGCGGCGAGGTTACAGCTCCGGCGTCTCATGTGTGCGACGGAGGATTTGTTTTAATGAGGTGACTGACTATTGGTTATAGAAATTTTGAGTCGGAAAAAGTTTTCAACGGTTGGGAGTTTCATTAATTTACGAATTGAATTGTTGTGTATAAAGTTTGTCAATCATTTTATAGTAACGAACTTTTCAAACAATAGATATATCAACTTACAAAACATAACGAAAGAGTAGTAAATAATTATTATAGATGAATCAAATAGTAGAAAATATTATAACTGATCGAGTTCCATTATCAGTTTGGGACAGAGTTGTTGAATTCACCGAATTCATTTTCTTAGCTCAACAAAAATTCATAAAGACTACAAAGTGTGCCATATTTATAGTTCATAATAATAAAAAAAAAAATTATAAAATAATGTCGTTATGCTAAATGAACAAAATAAACCCAAAGGATGACTCCTAACTACACGACTTAGTTATACTGATATAACAATCAGAATAGTTCACTGAACCGATTTGAGTCGTTAGGTCAAGTGTATGATTGGTTCTATGAAGTTTCAACTTGTTATCAGTGTTTGACCTCGTCTGAAAACGCGCAAAGCTTGAGCAAATAAGGTATAAGTAAAGGTCAGATGGGAGGATGTTAGAACTCAAAGGTCATATAAAGTGAGCTCCTAGAGAAAAATTGCAATTGTGTTCCAAATCTATGAAACGTGGTCTTTATTTATAAATAATAAAATATAAGACTTTTTTAATATAAAGAAATATTAAAATAAATATAAATTACCTTTTATTTTTTCTAAAAATTATATTTGTAGAATTTTTTTTTTGTCGTGACCTGGAGTCGTGATCTCAGTTCGAAGTTCGAACTCTGCAAAATCCTGGGGAAAAAAAAAAATCAAAAAATAAAAAACCCCGAAACTCGAAAATCAGACAATTAAACCAACGACGGCCCTTCAATTGTCAATCTTGGAAGAAGGGCCTCAACATTTTGGGATCGTTCAAAGAAGATGGACGATTATACGAGAGAAATGATGGATTTAAAAACCCTCGTTACACGTACTCTTGAGAAGAAAGGCGTCCTTGCCAAGATCCGTGTTAGCATTGCCACTCTCTCTTCTTTCTTTTTGCTTAATTGGGTTCGCTTTTGTTTTGTTATAATTTGCCATTTTTTTAGGTTTATACCTTTTTCTTTTTGACTTTTTAGTTTGAGAAATAGCGTATCCTGTATGGATTATTTGGTGTTTTTGAGTATTTCTGTGTATATTGTATGTACTGAATTCTTGCATATTTTATTTTATGTATGTATGGGGGAATTCTTTGTTTGGTTTTCTTTTTCCATTTTCATCTGGTAGTTGATTTTGGTACAACTGATCTCCTGCTTACATAGCTTCAGATTTGGACTCTTGGAAGTTTGTAAATGAATGGATTCTATTTGTGGTTAGATTTTGCTGAAGAGAGAATCCTTGGTTCTTGATTATGTGAACTTTTGAGTTTCTTAAGTTCTTCGTTATACGCAATTGGAAGGTGGAATTTGATTGCAGTCGGATATAATAGCAGGGTGATGGTTTGAAGTTTTTATTGGCTACTTTGTCGAAGAGTTGTAATGTTCCCCATATATTACTTTTTTCTCTGTGCCCTAGCTTCCTATCTATTATAAGTAGATGGAATTATAACACAAATAGAACATAGGGATATGCAGGAAATGGCAATCTGCTGAATAAAGTGCATGTAAACACTATGATGAAAAGAAACCATTTTTTGTTGGGTTGATGTTCAGCCTTTGATATGCGAAAAAAGCAGCTGTAGTTGTTTTGTTTCACACTAGAAGCTGAGGCTTGTGATTTTCTCGGTTACTAGGCTGAACTAAGAGCTAGTGTGTTTGAAGCAATAGAAGAGGAAGATAGTGTGATAGAGAAAGACGAAGGACTTCCTCCTGCTCTTTTGGGCAGCTGCAATGACCAGGCAAAGCAACTCCACAATTCGCCGTCAGGTTTTTCAAGTTTCAACAATTTTTTTTTTCCTTTTTTAGCCCCCAGAACTTATGTGCTGGTTATACTTCTTCCATGTCTTCTGCATTAGCCCCAGATAGAATAATGTCCCTTTATTGTATTCATCCTCTGTGTAGCAGACATCATACTGTATTGTATTTAGTATGTAATGGTACTTGCAACAGCGTAGAAGATTTGCTTCTCCATTATCATCTAAATTTGTGCATTAGACTCTACGCAGAAAGTTCCAGGTTTTGTGACATTGAGTGAGCTAATAGAATATCCTTGAACTATCTATCTGGTTTGTAGGAAGACTTCTGACTGCATTGATATGTGAATATCTCGATTGGGCTGAATTAAACCACACCTTGAAAGTGTACTTACCAGAGTGTAATTTGGTACTTAATCGGCATCCTGCTACTCTTTCTATTATAGTTATGATATGATGTGCATTTTGTTAATTAACTTCCTTGTCAATTTTAGCCAAAGGATTCCTGGAAATCAGAGTTAAAAGAATTTAGCAGCAAGAATGGATATGATCTTAACCGGAATGGAGACAGCGGCCCTTTACTTTTGGATGTTCTTGAGGGGTTCTTGAAGTATGAGGTGTGATGATATTTATTTTTCTTTCAAGCTTTGTAATCATTTTTTGTTTTCTGTTGGATAAACTTCAAAAAATTCTGTTAGCCTTTGTTTTCTCTCGCTAAATGCAAATGTCTGTGCGCGCACATCCGTGTTTGTGATTATCCTTAGTTTTTGTAGTGTTTTTTCCTCTCCCCAAACAATTCACACCTGGTACATTTTGTAAAAAAAAATAATAATAATAAATTAGATATTTTGTTCCTGGATACGAGATCCTAGAATTAATATTCCTATCATTTTCCGTCTTCTTTAGAAGCATTAGTGTTCTGTCACAATTTTGACATGTGCGATTTCAGAATTTATCTCAAGGAAGGACTAGCAACAGGAGATTAACCACACCTGATGCTGAATCACTATCCAATTTGGAAGCTCGTAACATTAGGAGACCTTCATCATCATCGGTTACTGGGGGGTTACCTCCACTTGGAAGGTATACTATCAATAATCATTTTCCCCTTCTTCTTATTCCTCCTTCATAACTGCTCTTTGAAGTTTTGGTTAGTAACTTTTGGTTGATTTGGTGCTCACTATAGGCCTCTTCCTACTTTACAATCTTCTGGTAAGTAGTCAATGATTTTGAAGTTGTCCTGCAACGTCATTTTTTTTTTTTAATATTTTGTGCTTTTACAGTTTTTATGATGATTTTCCTTCAGATCGTCGAGCTGGCTCATCTACGTCTAGTTATAGGAAAGATGAGTACAATTGGAGATATGAAAATGATGAAGTTCCTGAAGATGTAGTCCGTGCCTCAGCTGCTCTGGAAAATTTGCAGCTGGATAGAAAAGCTCGTAACTTAACTACTTCTTGGAGGTCTGTTTTTGAACCTTGTATGGAAAGCAATGTAATATGAAATTCATGAATTCTTAAGATTGAATCATTCACGTTCAGTTTCCTTTTGAAAATGAGTGGTTATGACCACAAGCATTATAAATCAGGATACGTTGAGATTGTTTCAGGCTTTGAGCTCAAACATAATCACTTTGTTCCATGTCTCGTCATCATTTAGCATTATCAATTCGTTAGTTTAACATCTGGTTTGAATTAATGGGATATGAAGAAGAAGGGGTCTCGTGTTTTGATTTGTTGGTATGTTTGCAGGCATGCAACATCTGAGGACAGCTGAGTAGGCACCCGCATGATCTTTGACTTAGCTGTGAATGGTTTTTTATGATCCATCAATGTTTGTTCTCGTGTGCTTTAGTTTTATGTAAGAACAATGTATGCTTTTGTATTTGCAGTTTCAGTTATATTTCAGAGCTGTCTTTTTCCCTTTATATTCATTCACCTCTTGGTTTCTACCGGTCTCCTTTCTCCTGGTTCACCTTTTCCTTCTCTTTTGTCAAGTGTTAGTTGGAGTGAGTTTCCTGTAGGGTGTGAGATTGTTGTATTTAGGAATTGCTGATTGTTGCTTGACCTTTATGTGATGCTTATTATTGAAACACACCTAATTACGCCTATGATATTTTTTCAAAAAAAAAAAATCATAAATTTTAATTTCATGTGAACTGAGGGTGAAGTTGTGATTGGATCTCATAATTTTAATCCGATCCAGGTGTTGCTGGGTTCCATTATTAAAACGACCTACGTTTAGTCTGATTGCAAAAATAACTCAGATTATCTTTCAAAACCCGTACTTGTTTTGCACGGGCTGTAATTATTACCAATTATCTAAATCGATAAAATATAATTGTGCTAGTAATTATATACTATTATTTGTTTTTCAATACAGAGTATATTTCGGTACTTTTCTTGTATGATTGTAGTTTTCCTCCTCATAAATTAATATTCTCACTCTTACATTTGCGAGATACAACATATTGGCATCGATCATAAAAATGACTCCATTTGTTTGCTTTTGTATTCGTGCTTGTTTTGCATATCCAATTTCATGTTATATTGCAACTGCTTGAGTGCCTTACCTTTTTTTTGTTATTTTTTTTTCTCAATTTTCATTTTTTTTTAAGTTGTATTTGTGTTCATGTGTTTGTATGCTTATTTTGTTGTTGATGTTAAGAAAAACATGAGTTACGGGATACTTGGTAAATGTAAGTAAATGTATGACATCAGTAAAATTATATGCGAACATAGTTAGTATAGTTCAAAATCTATGACGAGGTACGGTTTTGAGTGATTCTGCGTTGAGTAGGAGAGGAATGAACCAGTGACTACATATGAGAAAAATGAGCAGGGCCACTGAACGTGGGATTGAACTTATGCCAGGTAGGAATATTGTACATTCAGTCAGGTTCAGATTCCCACTGCTCATAAGTTCAAAATGATGTTGTCAAATGGGTTATGGAAGAAGTCAAAACAGTCTGAAAACCAAACAAAATAATAAAAAATGCCAAGTGGAGTTATCGAGTAGTAGTGTAGTAGGAAAGTCAACTACGGCACAAGCTTGCACTCCAACAGAATGGGAGCTGGAGCTGACGGTGCAAACCCAACCGATGCCCTCACTTTTTTAATGGCATCTCCCAAAACAGTCTTCACCGTAAAGCTCACAAGATACACGCTGAAGCAGCCCCTCACAGCCTTGTCCAGGCTCTTAAGCTCCAACATCATGTCAATTTTGCCCATTTCCTGAAAAAATGAACCATAAATAAAAAAATAAAATAAAATAAAATCATGACCACCTCTTTTTAACTAGTAATCCATCCAAACCCACATTACATTATACATACCCCAGCCACTTTATTGACTCTGCTTATTGCCCAACGAGCTGCTTCCTCTGCCTGAGCTGCTTCCTCTGCCTCAGCTGCATCCTCCAGCACTATGGGGTAAATTGAACAGCCGAACCAATGAGGAGGATCGCAATCGAGATCATAACCCTAGCAAACAATTGAAAGTACAAACACTTTTAACATTTCTCACTTGCATTTTCGCACATGCCAACTTTCATCAACCTATTGCAATATTGTATAATATTAGTAAGTAGGAAACAAGGAACAAAAACAAAACACATATTTTCAACCACCAAAAGAATTAGAATCATCAGACGGTCCAACTGCTATTAGTTTATCACTGGACTCCCCATTTATTTCTTAACCACTCATCAAACAAACATATGTATAGTAATAATCAAAAAGTTGTGAAAGAAAGAAATTAAAGCTACCCAGCTGCTCCGCATTTGCTCTAGAAATCTCTTAGCACGTTCCATTTCTTCAGGGTTCGATTTTATCGAAAACTGCACCACCATAGATCCCACATCTTCTGGCTCCAACTTTATTAAGTACCGACAAATATACCCATATCGGAACAGTGGGCAACTAAGATCAGGTGGCCACGGAAACTCGCCAAACTGAAAATCAAATCCTCAACAATCAACCTCTACACGTTTTTCATTATCTATTAGTATGTGTGCTGTGTTCCCAAACACAAAACATCAAATTAGATTGAGAACCCCAAAACCCTTACGAAACAGATGGTATTGATAGATAAATCGAAACAGCGTACCCGATTCTCGTCGACTTGGTGGATGAAATCTTTGGCGACCTCGTCGGCTATCTCAAAGCAGAGTTGTTGATAGGTATAATTGGTTTGGTCTTCTTGTGGCTCATCCCAGATTACAGAGGAGGGATTGTAACCGCGTGGTACTTGTTGTTGTTGTCTTCGTTGTTGTTGTGGTGGTTGTTGTTTTTCTTCTTCTGATGATGATTCTTCTTCTTCTGATTCTTCTGCTTCCTCCTCAACGAAGACATAATCATCATCCTCAATTCTTAGGGTTTTCTCAAACTTTTCAGCCAGCAATTGTGGTGGGGAATCGATCTCCATCTCCATGATTCCACGAAGAAATGAGACAATCAGGGGCGGAGCTATTCTTATTGTTTACTGAGCTATAACCCTGGTGACCTCGAATTTAGTGTACTAATATTATATGAATTTTTAATGTCCTTAATAATTTTAGGCCCATGATTAATTAAAAGCTTGAAATGAACTTATGAAACATATTGAGGTAAACTATTTTAATTGATTCATCTAGATTCTTGACAGAAAATAAGATTTTTTTTCCTTTTCCTAAAAAAACCCATTGAAATTTTCTTTATCAATTAATTTGACCAAGTATTTTATTATGTCAATCAAATTTTCTGTATTCACCCATTATCTACTCAACTATTAATTAAAACTAGCACATAGCCCGTGCGTACAATTTAGGAGATAATAATTATATTTACATGTATTCAAGCAATGAGAGAATATCGATTAGTACAAAAATACGAATATTAATAATTATTTTTTTAAATTTTTTTTGATATACAATAATTAAATATATAATTTATATGTGTATTTCACGCATTATAAAATAGTTGTCATTTTAAATCATGTTTATAGGATATTGAAATTTTAACATATTCAAATATTATCAATAAATAATACTCACAGGATACTTTTGTCCTTCTATCTTCTCTTACCCATATCTGGTTACATTATATTATTTCGTTTTTTAAATAACTTAGGCTAAAGTTGAAAAATTGTGACAAATTGTACAACCCATGCTTAATTGAAAAATATTGTAATACATATTCTTTTGAAGTCAAGAAAATATTATTTTTTTAATACATCAATATTATTTTTTTTGTTATAATTTATAATATTATAAATAATTTTTTTTTCTAATCTATTTATAAGAGATTTACTATGACATTGTGAATCGCATTGAACTTTTAAAAAGTTGGTTTATTGCAGTTATTGATAAAATCAAATGATATTTTAAACTTCTTGAATAGATGATTTTTGATATCTATATCTATATAAAAAGGTTTGATTATTTTTTAAATAGTAACTATTTCTTTCCAAAAAAATTTTGAATTGCCTTTTTTGGAAATTTTTTTGTCCGCATTTTAAATGAATTATAAAATTTGTTACGAAATCTTTATTAAAAATCTGATTGCCTTTTTTTGGGGGGGTCTTTGTGTTGTTGTTTTTTCGTTGTTTTGTGTTTTTTCAGTGTTCTTGAGTATTACCCCGTTGGGTCGGTTCTAGGCGGTCTTTTGACATGTCCTCCCACTTTTTCAATTATTGACTGCGTGTATTCAGCTGTTGACTGTTTGTAATCAGCTGGTGGCTGCTTTTTGCACATTTGTGCGTTATATATAATATCTCTATCGTTCCGTACAAAAATAAATAAAAAAATGAGTCCTTACAAATCGGATTGCCATTTCCAACTGATTTGTTTATATCTACAAAATTTTTATATAAATATACATAATCCCGTAATTAAAATAATTAGCCTTTCATATATGATCTCCAAAATAAATTCCTACCAACAATTGCAGTTTTGACAATTTTCCTAATATCACAATAAATTTCTGATTCTCTACCCTACAATTCTAGAAGTCATTTTTTCTTACCAATATAGTAATTCACATAATTTTAAATTGATATATTTTTCTAATTTTTTGGCTTTCATCGTACCAATCTCTTGATATTATCCCAAATTTAAAAATTATGTTTTGTATATGATGATTTTTGGTAATCAAATATTGGGAGAAAAGGTACAAAAATTTTATGGAGCAATCGGATGGTTTTTTTATGGAGCCATCCACCACTGAATGTATTGACAGATGTCCAAAGTATATTTATTGCAGGACACGTGTCAATACACTATTGGTAAAAAAGTGTGACTCCATAAGCCAAGCCATCCGATGGCTCCATAGCAAAACTGAGAAAAGGTATTAGAAATGAAAAAAGGAAAGTAAGATTAAAAAATCAATTAATAATTTGATATGTTTAATTAAGGCATATTAGTGATATATTAATAATCCAGTAGCTATAATAAACTTTATTAACTATATCTTGGTATAGAAAAACATATCCCTTCTATAACACAAAATGATTAAATAAGAATATTCATCAAATGTTTGTAGTTACTCAAAACAATAAAGAATTTCTGTATTTTTTTTAACATTGTATATTTTCTTAGAAATAATTTTCTTTAAGAGAATAAGAAAATTATTTTTTCTAATTATAATTATTATTGCAATATTACACAAATTGAATTATAAATAATGAATTTTTATATAACATAATAATTACAACAATTTGTCTCATATTATATATAACATGAGGATTTAATTTATTTTTAATGCACTTTATTAGTTGTAAAACTACTGGTTTATGATATTAATAACATATGAATAACGTTATACAAAAATATTAATTAATATACAAAATAACATTTCTACGAGTAACTCATATTGGTATCGAGTCATCATTTCAATTGCATAACCAATCAATTAATTTTAATTTTTTAAAATTACTATGTTTATTTTTTATTAATATGCATAAAGTAAAAAAATAATTAACTTATCTTTAGATATATAATTTATAATCTGAACATATTATCATTTACTGTAGAAATTTACTATATCAATCATAAAATTTTTTTATTCATAAAATTAAATATATTTAATGAAAATAAGGAAATTTCTTTGGATCATCGGGAGATTGAATTAAGGTATTGCCTAGGTTGATTTAATTACTTTTAAGTGATATTTAAAATAGTCCAAAAACTTGACACAACCTGGTTGATCCCAAGTAACTAAGTTATGTATCAGTTTGATCAGACCAAATTAATTATTGACCTAAATATAAATTTTAATATTAAAAATATTTTATTACGTGAATGCGATGCAGTCCAAACTCCAAATAATCAAATTAATAATACTTTTATGATATCATGTTTAATGATTTATGAATATTTATATACCTTTTTATCAATATTTATGTGAACAAAATAATAAGTTATTATAATTTTTATTAATTTACGTTAAATATAAGGTTCTCAGAATTAGACCATAATCGAAACGATTAAAGTTATTTTATTTAATGATATATGGTTTGTTCAGATTTTTATTTTAATATATATATATATATATATATATATATATATATATATTGTACTTTTTGTAATAAATTTAAGTAAAGGTGTTTATTAAATATCGAAAAAATTTAAAAATTTAAATGTTTAAACTAATTGATAAAAAATTTATAAATCTCTATTTTATTTAAATATTTATTTTTCTTTAAAATAATTTTAAATGTAACAAAATTTATATAGAAAATCGTATCAATTCCAGTCCAATCGGTTGGTGTTGACGGGTTCGATAACAAATATTATATTCAAGCGAACTAGACTGGTTATAAATCGATTCTTGGTCGGACTGTTCAACTCGATTTAATTTAAAAACAATGGGTAAATCATGATTAATGTTATTTATATATTTAATTTACAATACAATAGTAATATTATTTACCCGTGCATCGCACGAGTCATGTACTAGTATGGCTTGTTACAAAATGAATAGTAAATCGTAAGGATTTGTTATTAATGTTGGAATATCAATTCTTTTATAGTATTGTGGTAATTATATCAATAAGATTTTTGCAATTGATTTTTAAATCTATTTTGTACTTATATTTTGCAATGTTTTTACACATATTTCGATCTACATACGGATGGATACCCAACAAAACAGGAGAACACATGATTAGTTATCAAGGATAAAGATTGACTTGTTATTAAAGATAAATAATTAAATTTCTTTTGATATTTTAGAAAGTGGAGTTCATAATTTTTGAAAAACAGGAAATTGATAAAGATTGTTGTATTTATGAATTGCTGATTGTTGCGTGACCTTAATGTGAGGCTTATTATTGAAACACTCCTAATTACGCCTATGATATTTTTTTTTTTTCGGAAAAAACGAAANCGCTAACTAACTGGAATAGGAGGAGGACTACTCAGGACAGCCTAGATACCACAACACACACTACAACACAATAAAAAAAAATAAAAGCTCCCCACAGGAGAGTAACACAAACTCCCCATAGGAGAATAATACGCTCCTCCAAAAGAGAGAAAAAAAACACATCCCACAAATAAAAGCAAACACACCAAACACTAACAAAACACAATCACAAACTAAAAAAAAATAAAGGATAAAGCTCTTCTCACATCCGGAAACACGCCAAGCAACCACGACAGCAACACCTATGGCCGACCCCCCATATGGACCGGAACTCGCCCCAGACACCAAAACCAGAAACTGAAACTTACGCACTTAACTGGATTTAGACCCTAGAACTCAACCCCGCCCCCAAGCAACCGAACCCTCCCTCAGCCGGAGGAAACTGAACCAAACCTCCACCACACCACCACCGCCCCGAGCTCTGCCCACACCAGGGACCAGGGCTCATCGTGCAGGCCGTCTCCTTGACACACGCACCAGAGACCAAGGGAACAAAGGGGAAGAGCTAAGTCTCCTCTACTCCGACCGACCCCCACAGTCTGGTCGTCGGAGCCACATCCCTTCCTATCAGAAGCACTGGCGCCCACCACAGTCTCGCCACCCGTGAGATTGACGACCACCGGCCCGAAGAGCCGTCCCGGGAATATGACGAGAATCCCTCTTGGACCGTCGTCCACCCCACCGGCCCGAGCGAACGAACATAGACACCACAGAGAGAGGGCCGTGCAGCCATGGGTCAGCCGTCATCGAAGCGCTCGGCGTTCTGCCGGAGAAGGCGGACAAGCACAAATCTAGGGTAAATAGAGATTTGGGGATTTTTTTGATCGGGGAGAGAGAAAACGAGAGCCTATTTTCAGTTGTCAACTTTCGAGATATCATACTTATGTTGGGTTTCAGTATTAAAACGACATGTGGTATGAGGTTTAGTCTGATTGCAAAAATAACTCGATTATCTTTCAAAATCAGTATTCAATTCGTTAAGTATTTGAATGTTCACATGAGTAGACATATCTTAACTGAACCAACACCAAGGCCCAAGTCCCGGGCCCGTGCCGAGGCGAGCCGACAGACCAGCGGCGCGTGTGGTCGAAAGCAACACCAATACGGTGTATAGCTTTGTTGTTGTGACTTCTCCAACTTTCTTTATTATAATAAAGAGAGTTAATCTCGTTTAAGAATTCAATATGGGAAAGGAATCTTGACTCTTAGATTCTCATAATCATCGTTTTGCGTGCTCATTTATGACTAACTTTAATCATTTTTTGTTACTCACCGAAAATCAGTTTTGAGAAAAATAAATATAGACGTCAATTTTTTTTACACAATTTAATTCAACCCGAATTAAATGTTTAGCCATAAAAAATGCAGTCACTACTGGATCAAACCCAAGTTTTATAACTGGTTTTTCCAACAGTAACTTGGTTATTGTGGGGAAAAAATAAGTCCGGAGTAGATAATATTCATTGGGCCAGTTTGGATCACTTAGCTAAACCTAAAGGGAGGTACGTTTTAGGGATAAGCTTTTAGATATCAAACCTAAAAATGAAGATCCTGGGTTATGGAGGAGTTGGTTAGGAGCTAGAGTATTTAAAAATGGGGACTATGTATCAATTAGGTGATGGAAAATCAATTCAAATTTGGGACTCTCCTTGCATCCTTACAACTCTACTTTCAAACCATTGTGCCAGTTTTCAGGGTGATAGAAATAGGGTTAATTGAGTTTGGGAACTAATTAGGCGGGGGGAGAGAGCGAGATAAGGATCTTATTGTGCAAATCTTTAATCCTGTTGATGCGGAAATCATTATGAAGATTCCTCTCAGCCATTTGGGACTAATGAATAAGCTAATATTACAACATAAAAAAAGGGTCGTTATCAGTTAAATCAACTTATGAATCCATTATCTCAAGAGCTTTGAGGTCACAGGAGAGTGTTGAATCTAGTAGGGCTACTTGTTGTAATCTGTGGAGAGTAACTTGGAGTGTCAGTCAAGAGTAAGTTATAAAAAAAAAATCCTTGGAGATGTTGGTTTGGTTTTCTGAGCACCAAGAACAATTAATTAAGAAGGGAGTGGAAATGGAAGAATTCTATGATATTTGTGGGGAGGGGGAAGAGGACCTGGAGCATATATTTTTCAGATGTTCTAGAGCTAAAGTTTGCTTGAAATCGAGTGAGGTGAATTGGAGTATGCTAGAGAATAAAAATACTTCCTTCAAAAACTGGTTGTGGGAAATTTGTAATGTTGATGATACCAAAGGCCTCAAAGATAAAATAAGTCTTTCACCTTATATTCTTTTGTGGCTTTAGAGGACTAGAAATAGTTGGGTGTTCAGAAGAGAATGCATAGAAGAGAAAGAGCTATAAGGAGCAAGAAAGGAGTACGGTGGGAGTAAAGGTAGCTTTGGGAGCTGAAAGAACTATGCAAACAGATCAAACAATTGAGAGGAATGTTTTCAAGGGAGTAGGACAGTTGTTTGTTACTGTCAATTCTCATATCTTCTCAATTGGTAAGAGTGGTCTGGGAGGTGTTGCTGAAAAAGATGGGAAAATTGTGCAAGTGTTGTCAGCTTCTGAGAATTTTGTGGGAGATTCAGTGGGAGTTGCTCTTGTTGCTGTCAGATGGGTGCTGGAAAACCCTATAAAGTTGGGATTGAGGAACTTGTGCTGCTGCTTGGGAAGAAAGGACATTGTCCAACATCTCAATAGGAAGCGCCAATTTCGCTTGATTGTTAATGTAATAGTTGAAGACATTTTTATTCAGTTAAAATCCTTCTCTTCTAGCTATTTGTTTTTTTATGTGAATTCTTGTTTGAGAAGTGCTTTGTTGGCCAAAGAGGCTTTTAAGGGGGAATGATATGGCATATCATCTGGGAAATCCAACTCCATTAGGCCTTGTTTACTTTTTTAGATGGGGTGGGATGAGATTGAACTAATAATAAGGTGACTTGGATTTTTATAGGGTTAATTGCAGATAAAACCCTAACCTTTTGTTAAATTGCAAATAAAACTCAACTTTATAAATTTGGCAAAAAAAATACTAACCTTTCATAAGTGTTGCAATTGTGTCTCAACCGCCACCCGCCGCCGGCCAACTTCGCCGGATGTTGAAAATTTTTATATGATCTTGTAGCTCTCCTCCGTGCCGACAACATATCCAAGTTTCACGAAAAAATTCCGACGATAAGAAGATGACCGGAAAAGTCGTCACCGAAAAAAGTCACTGATTTCGGTGAAGGTGGACGTCAATAGATGCAGCTTTGCGAGAGGAATTCAACGGTATCTTCGGATTCACGTGGGTCAAAGCAAGTCACCGGGAATTTGCGAAAGAGCCGGATAAAATTTGTAGATCTACGAGCTTTGACCGGAAAATTGGAAGCCTTATCGTCGGAATTTTTTCGTGAAACTTGGATATGTTGTCGGCACGAAGGAGAGCTACAAGATCATGTAAAAATTTTCAACATCCGGCAAAGTTGGCCGGCGGTTGGTGGCGGTTGACGGCGGCGGGTGGTGGTTGAGACACAATTGCAACACTTATGAAAGATTATTATTTTTTTTGTCAAACTTATAAAGTGGAGTTTTATCTGCAATTCAACAAAAGGTTAGGATTTTATTTGCAATTAACTCATTTTTATATGATGTTTACAAACAATGATGTGCTTTTTCAAGAATAGTCTTACATTTACTTAGTTGGATAAAATTAAAGGATATATCTAGAAATGCCAATTATAGCCTTAATAGTCTTCTTCTTCCTTCCCATTTCTTTCAATTTCCCCTCTCAAATATGCTCCTAATTTGACTTCGTCCACTGCAACCTAATCTGGAATCTCCAGCTCTAGACCAAACCAACTTGCTTTAGTGAATGAATCCCATCCCCTTGCGAGTGAAGTGCTTATGCCCCTGACAAGATAGGACCCTAATATCAGAGGCGAAAATCCCAAATCCGAGTGGCGGGTATGGTTTTGAGAAAAGAGGTTGGGCGGTGGTGAAGATCCATTTTTGATAATGCCGGTGAAGAGGAGAAGAGCTGGAATCCGTCGAGTTGCGTCAACGCGCCGGTCACAATCTCCGCCGCCGCCGCAGGAGGCGGCACCTCGGCGAAGGATGTGAAAATTGACGGCACCTCTCCTCCACTTCTTTCGTCGCCGCCGTCTCTCCTCCACTTCGTCCGCCGCCGCCGCCTCTGAGCTTCACGACTGGTGCGGTGATATCGGGGAGCCTGAGTTTGGATATTTGGTTCAACTGAAATGAGTTGAATTAAAATCAAAACGGGGGAGCCCGTCTATGCAAACCTAGCAAAATGAAAAATTTCAATATTTATATGGTATTTGATTGTAAATTAAAAGAATTTGAGGGGTATTTTTGCCTTTTCGCGAGAACTTTTGAAGACAAAATGGCCATGCTCGGGCAGGATAAAAAAATCCGAGGTCCAGTTTGGGATGAATTAATCGGCTAATACCTGATAAGCATGTGGGCCCTGCATGCCACATGTATGTCAATTGTATCATTTTCCTTAAAAGTAAACATTAGCTATTCCGCGATAATTTTAGTTATCCCGTCCTATCTACCAAAATAAACGAGGCCGTAGGATATTGTTGGATTTAGGGTGTTGTTAGATTTGACTTTCTTGTAATCAGTTGATGACATGTGTGCACATTTTTTGAGTTTATTGGTACGATGTATACGGATTTGATTTGGTTTTGAATGATTTTTTTGTTAACCATAGTTAATTCTGAAAAATGTAGTATGATTAGTTGTTAGTGAGATTTTAAATTTATATTAAAATAATATTTAAAATAAAATAATTAAAGGTAATTTTGATGTGAAAGTATGAGAGAAATAATGTAAAGTGTACTTATTTAAAATTAGGCAAAATTATAATTTGGGTCCTGCTGCTTTGGACCCGTGGCAATTTTAGAATTCGAGCATTATTTTATTTAATCCTATAATTTAGAAAGTCAACGCAATTTTAGTTGTTTAGATGTCCCAAAGTCAAAATTGTGGCCGAAATTCACACATGGCGAGTTTAGGTTCGTTTTTCACTGACATGGACATGACATAGAATACAATTAAAATTATAAAAAAAAAGTAATAAAAAAACACGTGGGCATATATTTGTCAAACCCCAAATTATCAAATATCACTTGATCCTTGAAAAAAAAAAAATCAAATATCGTAGCCTTAAAAACACTCTCGTCGCTATTTTCCCTCGACGACGGGAGCACAAACCACCGTCACAACTTCCGATTGGCCCATCCCCACCGCCTCCTCCTCCCACCAAAACCCCCAAATCAGCAGCTAAAAACCAATCGAATCTCACATAGCAAATAAACCTGTCCCGGAAGAAACTGGAATCGAAGAGGATTTCAAGGACCCGCCGGAAAATCTAGACGAAATTACCCCCCGCCAGACGATTATGTCGACAAGGATGACGAAATCAGGCCTGCCGCCTCCGTCGCCGTCGACGACACTCGTCACCCGAACCCCTGACACCCAGTCCGAATTAACCCGAACATCTCCGAAATTGTGGAATCATCTAGACCAATCCAAAACCCATAAAGAACCACATCGACCTCGCCGCCTATGCCCATGCCAAAAAAAAACCTCTGCCGCTGCCGCCACCGACGGTTTCTGGGTCGTCGCCTTCGTCTTCAACAACAAATAGCGCAAATGGCGGCACAAGTAGAAGTCCAAGAAACAGAACACCGGCGAAACCCTCCCCCGCCGTCTCCCCATTAGACCATTACCATGAAACCCAATCCGAAATCACCGATTACGGGTTCGGCCGAAGATCCATCGACACGGATCCTCGATTCTCCCTCGACGCCTCCCCACGATACTCGTTCGATATTTTTTTGGGGCTGAGAATTGTAATTTGGGGGAGATATTTGATAATTTGGGGATTGACAAATGTATGCCCTAGGCTAAGCATGGGACTCGAAGAATTCCAAACCGTTCCGAAAACTGAATCGAAAAATATTCGTTGATCGTTTGACTTTCTTCAAACCGAACCAAACCGAAAAAATAATTGGTACCGTTCTGGAGATTTCACAAATGTCCATACTGAGAACCGAACTGAATCGAACCGAACCGTCCTATACTGTACCGAACCGAAGAACCAAAATGAAGAACTTATAAAAATAGATGTGTGTTATTAATATGTTTTATGTGAACTTTGATCCTATATAATTTAAGATTATTCAAAATACAAATAAAATATAATAATAACAATTTAGCTCCACTTAATTTCATGCTTAATAATACTTGATATACAATTGAATTTTTCTTGTTTTAAAAAAAATAAATTGAAATGGAATGAAATGTTAAAGAAATATTTTTTTAAAAAAATATTTAATTTACATAAATTTGTCGATACTTAGTCTTATTCTATCTTATAACTAACATGGTATGGAACGTTAAAAAAAATAATATTTTAATAAAAACTATATTATATTTTGTTTGAATTAAATTTTCAATATTAGTTGCACAAATATAGAGTTAACTAAAATTGATTTGAAAATAAAACCTCTAGTATGATGAATTATTGATGAATGTTGGATTTTAAAAAAAAATATAAAAATTAAAATATAACTAGGTGGTCATCCAAAAACATTATAAAAATACTTAAAAATCTCCGAATATCCGAACCGAACCAAACCGAACTGAATCGTTCCGATAGTCCCGAATACCGAACCGAACCGAAAAATAAAAATCTACGAACCGAACCGAATTTTTGGTACGGTTCCAGAGATCGAATTTTAGTAATCTCCGAATATCGGTACGGTTCCGGAGATTTGTCAATCTCCGAACCATACTGACCCATGCTCACCCCTAGTATGTCCACGTGGTTTTTTTTTTTTATTTATCTTTTTGATAAATTTTAATTATTTTTTTGCCATGTACACGTTTTGCAATGCCATGTTAGCGGAAAACGGACCTAAGCTCATCACGTGCAGGTCACGTGTGAATTCCGGTCACAATTTTGACTTTTGGGCCGGAAGGACTAAAATTGCGTTGACTTTTTAAATTATAGGACAAAATAAAAAAAAGCTTAGATTCCAAGATTAAAAATGCCCTGAGCCCAAAGCAGTAGGACTAAAATTACAATTTTGTTTTAAAATTATGTGAGTAGATAAATAGTAATTAAAGTTAATGCAAAGTGTAAAAATGATTGTTTGATATTATTTAATTATATTAATAACAATAGACTTAAGTTAAAAATTGATTTTAAAAAAAATAATTAAGTTAAAAATGATTGATTTTTTTTATCCATATATCATCAGACTAAGTTGTTGGAAAAGAAAAAAGGTACAAAATAATATTTTATGATTAAACGTTGGCCCATGATGTATACGCTACAATAATGAAGAGGAAGACTTTTACTCGGCACACCATATATCCAAAGGGGTGAAGAACATTAGTCCAAAACTAACGTACTTTCTTTTGTTTTAGTTTCAGGAAAGAATGGAAGCCGCTATAAACACTTGACACATTACATGCTCATGTAGTTGATTGTTGAAAAATTGGTGGTTCCTAGCAAATGCTTATACCACAGGTCCGGAGAGATATGCATGGTGGCAGTAGAACTTATGCCAGGGTAGGAATCTTGTACATTCAGTCGGGTTCAGATTCCCACTGCTCATAAGTTCAATGGGATAGAAAAATGAGCAGTCACCCTAAGCATGGGTACGATTCAGAGATTGATAAATCTCCAGAACCGTATCGAAGTTCGAAGATCACTAAAATTCGATCTCTAGAACCATACCAAAAAATCGGTTCGGTCTGGTTCGGAGATTTTTATATTTCAGTTCGGTTCGATTCGATTTTCGGGACTATCAGAACGGTTCGGTTCAGTTCAGATATTCGGAGATTTCTTATTATTTCTAAAATTTTTTGAATGACCACCTAGTTATATTTTATTTTATATATATTTATTTTTAAAAAAATCCAACATTCATCAATACTTCATCATACTAAGGATTTTATTTTTAAATCAACTTTAGAAGTAACCTAAATTTTAGTTAAGACGAAATTTAACTATAAAATTCAAACAAAATATAATATAGTTTATGTTAAAGTAATATTTATTTAACCTTCCATACCCTGTTAGTTATAAGATAGAATAAGGCTAAGTATCGACAGCTTTAAGTAAAACTTAAATATTTTATTTTTATTCTTTTAAATCTTTAATCTTTTATTCCCTTTTTTTGTAAAATAGGAGAAATTCACTTGTAGATCAAGTATTACTAAACATGAAATTTAAGTGAATCTTAATTAATTACTATATTTTATTTACATTTTAAAAATTCTCAAATTATAAAGAATCAAAGTTGACCTAAAATATATTAATAACACGCATCTATTTTTATAATTCGGTTCTTAATTTCGATTCTTCAGTTCGATACGGTATGAGACGATTCGATTCGGTTATCGGTATGTATATTTGTGAAACCTCAAGAATCGTACCAATTGTTTTTTCGGTTAGGTCCGGTTCGGAGAAAGTCAAACGGTCTAGTTCGGTTTTTGGAACGGTTCGAAATTCTACGGGTCCCATGCTCAGTCCTACTAACCAGCAATACATATGAGAGATGATCTTGGGTCATGGAAGAAAATAAATAAGTCAAACAGTCTGGGAACCAAACAAAATAAAAGGGCAAGAGAAATTAAAAATGCCAAGTGTAGTCACATCGAATAGTAGGAGGAAAATCAACTATGGCACAAGCTTGCACTCCATCAGAATGGGAGCTGGAGCTGACGATGCAAACCCAACCGATGCCCTCACTTTTTTTATGGCATCACCAAAAACATCCTTCACCGTAAAGCTCACAAGATACACGCTGAGCCCGCACCTCACAGCCTTGTCAAGGCTCTTAAGCTCCAACATGTTGTCATTTTTGCCCATTTTCTGAAAAAATGGACCATNCGAATTCCACCAAAAAAGAATTAGCAATATTTTCAACATATATAAATATATATAATTAGCAATAATCAAAAAATTGTGAAAGAAAGAAATTAAAGCTACCCAGCTGCTCCGGAGTTGCTCTAGAAATCGCTTAGCACGTTTCACTTCTTCAGGCGTCGATTTTATCGAATACTTCGCCACCATAGATTCCACATCTTCAGGCTTCAACTCTATTGTGAACCGAGAAATATACCCAAATTGGTACAGTGGGCAATTAAGATCAGGTGGCCACGGAAACTCGCCAAACTGAAAATCAAATCCTCAACAATCAATCTCTACACGTTTTTCATTTTCTATTAGTATGTGTGCTGTGTTCCCAAACACAAAACATCAAATTAGATTGAGAACCCCAAAACCCTTACAAAACAGTTTGGTATTGATAGATTAGTCGAAACAGTGTACCCGATTTTCGTGGACTTGGTGGATGAAATCCTTGGCGACCTCGTCGGCTATCTCAAAGCAGAGTTGTTGATAGGTATAATCGGGTTGTGCTTCTTGTGGCTCAACCCAGATTACAGACATGGGATTGTAACCGCGTGGCACTTGTTGTTGCTGTTGTTGTTGTTGTCGTTGTTCTGGTTGTTGTGGTTCTTCTTCTGAAGATGATGATGATGACGATTCTTCTTGTTCTTCGACATATTCATCATCATCATCCTCCTCTATTCTTAGGGTTTCCTCAAACTTTTCAGCGAGCGATTGTCGTGGGGAATCGATCTCCATCTCCATGATTGCACGAAAAAATGGGACAGGGGCTTGACGGCTTAAGCTCTTTCACAAGCCTAACTTAATACACCCCTATATATAAGAAATATATAAGAAAACTTCACCTATTAGACTATCCTTATTCCCAGCGTCCCAATCCAACCTTAAATTAAAAATTATTTTTCTCTCCTTCACCTACACAACTCAATCTTACCATCAAATTTATCTTTATCCTCAACCCAACTCAACCTAATTATTTATTTTATTTTAGTTTATCTACAAAATGCAACTGTGTTCCAAAAGATATCAAGTGTTGTCTTTATTTGTAGAGAATAAAAAAAATATAAATTTTAGTATTTATTTTTTATTTTTTTAAATAAAATAAATTAGTTTTGGCCAATCAAAAAGGAACAAGTGTCCCATTTTACGGTTGCAACCTTGGGTCACAATGTGACCTCGGATTGTTTTAAATCGGTGACCCACTCAATGGGTCACCGAGAAAAGTAGTCTTAATCCACTAACTTCTTATGTTTTCCATTTGGCCAAATAAATTTTTCGTCTCAAATTTATCCATTAATTAGTGATTTTTAGAATTTAGAACAATCTCTCATTTACCTGTCGAGTGAGAGGACACCAATTTTTTGTTGGGTAGAAAAAAAAAACTATAATTTGATAAAGATTTAGAGTTCACCAACAATTTCAAAGTCATCTCTTATCACTTGCAAAAAACAATTTTTAAATATGTTCTATAATTATTTGATCTTCACAATTTTTTGTTTGAATATGTGTCTTTTTATATTGGTGCTGAATGATTTATATATACATGGTTTGAACAAAAAGAAGATGTAGCTCAATGGTTATATTTTAGGTTATCTTACAAGAAATACAGGGTTCGATTCCCCGCATCTTCATACATTTATTTATTTTTTTAATATGATGGGAGTCATTTGAGAAAAAAAATATCATATTTTATTGAACATATTCTTCCAAGCAATCTGTGATTAATATTTATGTAATATATTCATTAGTTTAATATATACATATTACAAGGTGATATGATTTGTAAGGAGCTCTAGATAATTGAAAATTATTATAACCTCTCTAGAGATATATGTGTATTGAATCCGAACATCTAAAATATTTTATTATTATATTTATTTTTATGTACATGAAATTTTTTATCGACTTATATTTTGTCATTAAAAATTCATAGAAAATAATAAATTGATAAAGACTTGAAGTTCACAACAAATCGTAAGTCATCTCTTCTCACTTACAAAGATAAAATTCTTATATTTGTATGAAAAAATTCAAGTTTTTCACATTCTTCAAAAGCCATCTTTTGTCACTTGCAAAATATCTGAGACCAGCAAAGGCATATCTGGTATTGAAAAGATGTGGGATGTGTCTTGGAAACTACCAATTCAAAACAAACTCAGAAACTTCATCTGGAGGTGCTGCAAAAGGCTTCATAAGCACAAAATTGAGATTGAAGTAAAAAGGATCCACATGAACACAATATATGATTTCTATGGGGAGGCAAAGAAAGGCCTTGAACCCCTATTTTTCAACTGTCAAAGGGGCCATAAACTGCTGAAAATCAATGGGTTGCAGTGGAGTAAGATTGACAAGATGCCTTGTATATCCTTCAACCATTGGTGGGAGGACATCTGCAGTGCAATATCACTCCCCACTATGAAGAACATAATCAGGCTGACCATATATATTATGTGGTGGTTTTGAAAAACAAGAAATAGATGGATCTTCAACAAAGAACAGTGTACTGAAATGGAAGTGGTGCAGAGAGCAAAAAGAAGCTGGGAAGAGTGTAGTTGCTAGTACTTCTGAGAGTATTACTGAGAAAGAAGCCTTGAGTAATCTGCCACATTTAGAGATTTTTTTCTAAGAGAGTAGGGCAGATCTCTTTATCTGGCCGTGCTCATTTTATTG
>BKCP01006393.1:182642-209654 GCA_008636005.1 Striga asiatica
TTCTTACAATGCTTTTTGGTCATGTTAATTTATGTTCTGAATGTCGTGGTAGCAAACATGTCATGTCGCTAGAGAAATACATGATGACAAATGATTTCTAAGACAACAATTTTCCTGCACAATATTATATGTCAGTAATATGTATTCAACAACTATCATATATTGGCAGGGAAGATGTAGTGCAAGAACTATATAACAAGGTATGAATTTGGCTAAGCCTATAACCAAAGGTTCCTTTGGCTCTCTACTCGCTGAGAAATTATTGTTAATGAATAAATAAAACAAACCCCCATAGTAAATTCTATTCTCTTAATAGCTCCATAAGTATGATGCCTTAAAGATGATTCACAAAAGAAACCAAAAACTTGAGTTCTTTTCCCCTTATAATTAATATCTTCTACTCCACCTGATGGCCATTGGCCTCTTCTTGCTTCAAGCTTAAACTTCCTCCATCCTTTGGCTGTTTTCCATCATTCGACTCCTCGGGCTTCCCCTATATAGCATCAAACATTAGACAGTCACTGCTGCATTACATATATCCAAAAATATAAAGAAATAAATTTGAAGTCTTACGGGGAGTAAAAAAGTGACTTGCAAAAACGAAACCAAAAATTGGTTTAGTCAAAGAATAAATTGCTTCTCAATTACGATTAAATGAAGGAGAGTCAAATTTAGGTCATGACGGCATGGCAAAAACGCTCCCTATGCCATATTAGTTCATTAAAAAAAAAGTCGAGCGCTCAACTTGAAAAAAAAAAAAATAAGGATAAATTTTACCTAATTATAACACGCAATCGCATTATTAAAAAAAGTCCCATACTTGACAAATTTACACGGTTTCACCTTGTTGAAGGGGGTAGGAATTGGGAATTGACAACATAATTGGATCTTTTGTAATTGTTGGTTCAAAACACTCCATTAACTAACCTTGTTCCTGTCACGCCACCCTAATCCAAATGGTCTCGAGAGTAAACTAATCTTTCTTGTCGGGATTTCTAGTGAAGGGTCTTCCTGATTACTTTGGTGGGTAGACCTGCAAAACATTAACCATAAATGCCCGAGGATGCCTCGTTTTCAATAGGATAAAGAAATAAGGTGCAGTACATACAGAATTATACATCAAGAAAAATGGCGTATTTGTACTCCTTTTTTTTCTTTTTTCTTTTTTTTGTAAGAAAAACAAAACTACCATTCAGATTTTGGCTAAATTATTCAATATAAATTATTCAAAAAGGCAACATGTCCAACAACTAAGTGTAGCAGAGATGCGTATGTTGCGTTGGTTCTGCGAGCACACAAGAAGGATAGAATCCGGAAGGAGGATATTCGAGATAGGGTCGGGGTGGCTCCAATTGAGGAGAAATTGGTTCAACATCGGCTGGCTGAGGTGGTTCGGACATGTCCAACGGAGGCCTCCTGATGCACCGGTGCGTAGGGGAATTCTACAGCGGGTCGAGGATGTTAAGAGAGGTAGAGGTCGGCCTAAACTCACTTGGGAAGAGTCGGTTAAGAGAGACCTTAAAGATTGGAATATCTCCAAGGATTTAGCGGTGGATAGGAGCGCTTGGAGGCTCGCTATCAACGTGCCAGAACCGTGACTTTTGCTCCTTTCTCTCTCTCTCGTTTTTTTTTTTTCGATCTCTTCCTTTCGGTTCGAGTCTTTGTGTTTCTCTTGAGTTTCATCTCTAGCCTACCCCGACTTGCTTGGGACTAAAGGCTATGTTGTTGTTGTTGTTGTTGTTGTATTCAATATTAATTATAAAAAGGTTGCAATTTTACCGAGGAGAAGGCTGAGCTTTAGTTTGTCCCAACTGGTACTGCAAGGTGGCTTCCAGCATGGATTCGGCCATAACTGCTCTCTTTTCCATCTCAGCCACAGTGGCACATGCTTCTTCGTACTTTTCCTGCATATGATAATAATTCTGAAACTTCTAATTCCTCCAGAGTAGAGCGACTTTACACCAAATGTCTCCTTTCGTACTGAATTTTTCCTTTCTTAGTTAAGGAAAGGTCTCTTTAAAATATTGAGAGAAAGAGAGAGAGAGAGACACCTGAAGCACTTGAGCAGCACATCTCTGGGCAGCAGCATCTTGCTCGGCAAATATGCGAGCATCTTCAGTCACTTTCTGTTCTTGTTCTACCCTCATTAAAATCTGTATCAAAAACACACCCACAGCAGGAAAAAAACTAATTAGTAACAAAAATAACATTTTAATTAACTGTAAAGTACGCGCAACATTTGTAATCTGGTCCAAATACAACAAAAAAAAGTTGCAGTTATTTTTTGAAAATGCAAACATCCTCTCGGTCGCATGTTTCTATTTTACAAATAGCCAATTGATGACCTCTGGGTTGTATTTGTATTTACCGACAAAAAAGACATAAAGACATCTATATGACAATGTGATAAAAACCAATAGCAACGGCTTGACCTGAAGCATGGCACTCTCTTGCTCCTGCTTATCAGCAAGGGCTTGCTTAAGCTCACTAACCTGTTGCTCCAATTGCTCCACCTACGCCCACAAAAACAGATTGCTTAGATTGCCAAAGTAGTATATCAAACATTTTTCACATTCATTTTACTAATGATTTGTATTTTTTATTTTTAACAAAATACACTATCCACTCATCAATACAATTCTTAAACTAAAACTCAAATATTACTACACATTTCCCTATAAAATTTACTATTCATCCACTCACATATTTCTTCTAAGGCTATCTCCAGCCCTTATCTCTACTCTAGCGCAGACTTTACTCTACTCTAGAGTAGAGTGAAACATTCGTCTCCAACCCTTATCTCTACATTTTACTCTACATCAAATATATTATTATTTTTATTCATTTTTTTATTAATACATTTACATTTAACATAAAAATTATTTATTACACATTATACAAAATGTGTGTTGTAAACTTATGATTTTAATGAAATGTACTTGTTTTATTGTGTTAAATTTTTATTCATATGGTGTCATTTTAATATTAAAAAATTACAAAATGAAATTATAATACATCAATAAATAAAAAACACAAAGTTATTTAACATAAAAATGCATTGCACAAAGTTATTTAGCATAAAGAATACATATACTAATACAAATTATACAAAAATTATCATCGATATTATATTAAAACACATTAAACAAAAAAAAAAAAGAAAAAAAAATTGTAGCGTTAGCTACAGTGTTGCACCAGAAGTGGCGCAACACTATTCATTTATCTATTCTACAGCAAGAATCTGGCGCAGGGTTGGAGGGAGATTTTGCGCTAATTTAGCGCAAATACGCTGAAGTAGCGACGGGTTGGAGAGGCTCTAACCAAAACTTGCTATTTATTATATTTACATTACATCAACTTTAATAATTACATTTCCATCTGACATCCAATCACACTTCCCAAATTCTTATTTTTTAAACCCTTTTTTTTCTTTATTTAATGAAAGAAAAAGTTTTCAACGAAAGCATACCCAATCGCACCCTTTAGCATCAGGTTGGTAAATCATATGATGAAAATTTTCAAATATAATCAAACTGTTGAGAATATAAACAGAAAACTGAGGTCACTAAGCTGAGGAGAGTATTCATATTTCAAACAAAATCTCGTAAATTACTAAGACAGAGCTGATTATTTGTTGGAATGCAAGACCACTCACTTTTTGGTGTACTCATTAGACAACCACAACACTAAGAAAGTTTTAATCAAAACAGCCAAGTAACTAAAATTTTAGGATACCCTTGCATGCAATTGTCGTCGATTGTCTTGTTTAACCATCTCCATTAATGCTGTTTCAAGCTCTTCTGCCCTATAAAGAGAAATACAAGAAAGTAACTACGCATCAGTTTTATGTACAGTATACAGACTAGAAGACTACATTCTGAAAGGAAAATATTTTCAAACTGTCGACCGTGTGAGAACATTATTGACAGAAACCAGTACAGTTAAATTGGAATTTTTTCGCTTCGTTTAACTCCAAAAAGATTTTTGTAGTAAAACTCTGTTTCACATATTAATCTTGTTAAATCTTTATGTTACTTAACAGGCCACATCAATCAACATCGAATAGGATGTTACAAAATTCAAGTATGAGAAAAAATGAGGCAAAAGGGGATTTGGGGAGTTGACATCAACTAGAGTTTATAACTTGGAACAAAATTTTGGGTAAGAGTTGGTTCTTAAATCCAGTTCTACACTTGAGATGCAAAGGACATGAAGCATTTAAAGCATTACTATGAAGAAAAATCAAACACCGCAAAAATAAGATCTTAAGATTTTATCTCTTTAGGAAAACATAGTTAGAGAATCTGTTGTTTTGCTTGACAACACAAATAAACTTCAAGATAACTTGAAAGTTTGAAACCAATTTGAACATTCAATGTAGAAGGGAACATTTAATATCCTAACAGAAAGTTACTAAGACTTTCATTCACTGAAAATTGTAACTTCAGCTAGTGATTTAAACACAATCAAACCACAAATGTGTTTACCTAAGCTCAGCAGATCTTTTGTCCTCCAGGAGCTTGCACAACTCGACCTTAAGCCAAACTACCTGAAGACAAACAATGGCTAATAAAGTTAGTTGTAAGCAGATATAGCTTTGCTTGGGTTAACAAATAAAAAATTGAAGATATCTAGCAACTTAGGCTGGATCGCAATTCAAGTTCTTAATATTTCAAATTTAAGAGCCTTTTGAAGCTATTTTTACTTGTGAAACAGAACATGGCATATTCTCAACTCAGTCCTTTAGATAGAGAAAGTGCAAGCACACGTGCAATGTGCCAAATTCAAGATTAGAAAACTACGGACCATAAAATGCTATTGAAATAGTCCTCATAAGTACATATCAGTTATTCTAGACCACAGATGTATCTGCTTAAGGTATTTCTATGTATTTAGTGTTCCATCAATGAAATTTAAAAAGAAATATATAGTCAATAATGTACATAAAGATTTGCTTGTGAAAAATGTACATGCGTGGTGATCAATTGTCTAAGTGCATATTTAGGGTTGAAACTCACGCACAAACACAATACCTGCTCTTCAAGATCTCTAGGAGAATCAATCTCCAAATTACCATTCAAGCTCATACATAGCTGATCACCATTAGCAGACGAAGGTTCCAAACCCGATTTATCAGTCCCCATCATTAGTGAACCTGGGTCCTTCTTGAAAGTATACAATTTAGAAGCCAGGCCCTGTGAATCCTTCTTCCCCACTCTTACTCCCTTTTCTCTTTCCTCCAATGAAGCCATGACAGCTGGTCGGTGTTTATCTCTTAATTCTTGAAGTCGCGCTTCTTGAACATTCGGGAAAGCCATACACGCTGTCAATACAAGTTGACTGCTATCGAAAGTCGAGCCAGCTAAGGACTGAAGCAGCGTGACTGCATCACCAGCATCCTTGGTCGTAACCAATGCAGGTCCTACACAAAAGCAGAGCTAAGATAAGCCTCTTATGGTGCGAGAAGTATTTTGAATTTCGATTGAAAGATTTCATCAGAAAAAAAAAAAAAAAGCATATGGCTGAAGCAAGTACCATATAACTCCATCAAAGCAAGTGCCGTCTGAAATAACATTACACGATTCCCTTGAAAGAGAAGCACATCCCAGACTCTAAGAACTGAAAAAGGCCATATTAAGCTTGTTGGATTTATGGGGTTACCAACAAAAACGACAAATTACAGTAGCACAAATACCAAAAAGAAAATCTAATTATCCTCCAAAGCATAATTTATCAGCTTAAGGCATAAAAAATACTCATCGTGGTTTGTGTTAAATGAGCCAGAAGAAGATTATTTGTAACTAGCTCCAATGTGAAGGACGAACCATAGGTTTACAAAGTGCATAAATGAGATGAACAAGTGAAGATAAATTACACTTACAATAACAAATGTCAAAATCTTAATGATATTCCAACTTTAAAATTGTAATGATATTTCACTAAATGTATTGCTACACTTGATGTAAAAAAACTGACCACTTTCCCATGGAAGCATATTCATAAATATTGTGAGAAACCATGGCCCAGTCACCCATGCCACCTGCACTCCTAGATAATCAAGATGATTTACTGCGACACAAACAAGCTAAGTAAGCAGATGAAATAATAACTAATAATAAGACATCTCTTCAGGAAAGGATTTATAACAGAATTATATCTTAAGAAACTAACCCAGTTTCGGAAATCTTTCGCGCACCAACTCCTCAAGAACAAGCTGATCAACCTGCCAAGATAGAGTTGCTCAATACAAATTCCAGTTGAGTACAGCACAACCCTTTTGAACAACTTCTTCTATATCAGAAAGACACACAAAAAATTGGAGAGCCATGTGGCGCTCAAAGACACTATCCCATGTCTTTGTATGAAATAAGAGGGCAGATGTAAAATAACAGCTCCAAATGAAATCCAAGTTTACCTGAGACTCTAACATTTCTTCTGAATAATAGCCATCAAAATAGTCATCTAGAATACCCACTAGAGTCCTGTAAGTCAACAAATTCGTTAGATTCTGTTAAAAGTCTAATGACTTCAAGGACCCATCAAACAAGCAAACAATTCCATCGTTTTCTTTTTACCATTCTTGCCATTGACAACACCTTACTCAGAAATTTAAGACTGGATCCACAAAACCACTAATTTAGAAAAAGACCAAAAACAAAAAGAAAAGACAAATGGCTACTACTGAACAAAAAATTAACCGACCAAAATGCATTTTCCTCTGGCATCAGTAGCAATAACAACCCTGCAAAGAAGTTCATTGCCTGCATGAATGATCCAGGAACTTATCAAAGATTTATATCTAACACAAACAAATGTGAAACAAAAAAAATAAATTGAAATAAAGAATGTTTATCCGAGCATCCTCAATCATCAACATACTGTTTTTGAGAAGATTAAGAAAGTATTTTCACTAAAAAATCAACTCTTGCTGAAAAATAAAAAATCAACAGACAATTAGATGAACAGTCATATTTCCACACAGTATTCAATACAGCATCATTGTATTATGTGGGTAGAAGTACCTGGCAATACCCGACAGACGGATTATGCCGAGCATAGGCAGTAAGTATCCGTCTTAAAGCATTTCTACCATCCTCATCTAGAGCAGGATGACCAGGAAAAGTTCGAGGTAAATCCTGTGTTACCAAAAGTGAAAAGGTTAAATATCTAATGGCAGTGATATATAGAAGTACAATAAAGTTGTAAACAGGCTACATTCAGCTTGAGAATTTTGGGAGGGATATAGATGGAATGATTTGAAATCCATTGGGACATCCAAGCGTGTTAGGCTAAAAACTCAAATTAATGGATTTCAAATATCCTCCTCAATGTTATTTCAACTTTTGTGAATTTAAAATCCATCGCATAACCTATCATTTAAAATCCCATCCTAGTACTTACATTTACAATTTCATACATACATTTACATGTTTTGCAAACACAGGCACACACACATGCATAGAAGCACCACATTGTTTACACACGACAGATGACCGACACCAAAGAATTATAAAATCCATGTAAATTCATAGTTCTTTATTATTGATTAGATAACAACTGATGAAAAAGATTAAAACTTGTAATTGACTTGACATCTTTCACAATCTACGTTACACCACCATCCATACAAACTAAGAAAAATAAAGAACAAAGAAAAAAGTCAATTGGAATTCAAAATCCAAGATAGCAAAAATCCATGGATTTTAAATCGTTCAACTTTCAAGTCTCTCAATACAGGCACAACCCAAGTGACTTCATTGAGTAGGAAAAACAATAACCTTCTCAATCTGGGTTTTCCATTTTTCAGGTACACCAACAGATTTCCCATTTGATTCGCAATTCTTCTCCTCCAATTCTGCATTTTTCTTTTCTGCATACGGAGCAAGCAAATTTTGATAGTAATTTTCCACTCTGCGCGCTCTAACACCAACAAAGGCTTGCCACAGCTGTAATCCGAAGCCAAAGTAGTAAATACAACATCTTTACATAGTAAATCAGCAAAAGATTGCATAACAGCATGCTATTAACCTCTCCCCTTAATGCCATTGGTACCCCGCCTTGAACAAGACATTCCAGTTCTTGCTTCCATGGAGGTGTAGATTCTAATTGAGTGTACAAAGTAGGAATAATACCATCGGTTGTGAGGATCTCTTGAACGAGATCCGATTCTGATCTCTCCAAATCAAAAAACTCTTCCTCGGAATCTTCTTCAGACGCCCCTTTTCCAGGCCGGGCCTCTTCAATGGAAGAAAGTTGCTTTCGGTCTTCGTTCCTTGACATAGTAACTCTTTTCTTCACACGAGAATTCATCATATCCTCTATGGCCCGTAAAGACGGTCTGATTTCAGTCCATATCTGAAATTGATGAACTTTGGATTCTGTTATGGATTGCACCACTTTACAATCTTCACTCAAACTATCTTCAATAGCTGATTCAACATTTGACTTTACAAAGTTATTGTCGTCAGTTGACCTATTCACGGCCAATTGAGCAGATTCACATTGTCTTTCTAGAAAGTTCTTCCACCTGTCAGATCTCTCCTCTTCTTCTTCCTAAAGCGGCATTGGATGAAAAAATTATAGCAATTCTCATAGAACAGAAAGAAGCAGCAATTGGTATACATTGAGTGTAATATGAGAACCTTGTATATATTTGCATATTCCCGGTATCTTTGCAAGTGTTGAGGTCTTACTGCAAACCCATAAGCATCCCTGTTCGAGAAAGTTCAAAAATCGACTACAGAAGTCAGAATAATTAGTATTTGAGTTATGCCTGTCCATAATGCTTCCAATTCTTCTGCTAGAAAATACAAAATAAAGAAAAATAGAATAATAGGAACACATCACCGGGCCTGAAAACAATGTCACATTTACCAACTAAGCTGAATGTTTGATTACGAGGAAGACAATTGTGACCTTTATTTACGTTTTGGCTATAATTTACAACCAGCCAAATAAGTACAGCTTCTTGGATTGGTTAAATCAATTTCATAAATATTGGTCAAATGATCTAGGCAAAAATAGTCAAACAATTGGCAAACTCAAGAACCTTATGAAGACTAATCATTCTAAAAAGCCTTACACACATCAACTTTATCAGAATCCATGACTCTCAAAAACCCCATTTTTCCATGAACTCTCAATAGATAATGCTTCAAGCATGAATCTTTCAACTGTCAGCAGAACAAAACTAAGAAGACAGAGTCTTTTCTCTCTCTTTTTTCTTCTTTATTCTTTCTTATTTATCGAATAATAATATACTAATGATAAGAATAATTGTAAACACATATAATCCTCTCTTTCATAGGTTAATCGTCCAACAATGAATGAATTGAAAAAAAAAAAAAAAAAAAACATCTCAGTCCAATCCAGTCAAAGGCAATCGAAATGAGGGACAAATGCAGATGTTGAAAAACAAGTAAAAACTGTCATCACCTCTTGTGATCAAAAGAAACCACATGAGTCGGGTTCAGAACAACCACCGCCGGCGTCGCCGCCCCTTTGGCCTTCATTATCGTAGAAAACAAAAAACAGCAATGATCCCTTTTTTTTTATTCACTTCTATTTTTAGGAATTTTGAAGAGCAGTCCGATTGATCCGCTTACTCTCCTCCATCCCTAAATTCTCTGCAAATCAAAAGAAACAAAGCCGTACGCAGAGGTCAATGAATTGAAATGGGTCCTATTATTTTCTTGAGAGGCCCCTCCCTGTCGTTACTCACTTGAGCAGCTTCTACACATTTGAAAATATGTGGGGTCGATGAAAAAAATCTGTCACATGGATAATGCGAGTTTACCGTCAAAGGGAGAACTAAAACATGTGATAGCGGTTTCTTAGCACGGAATTCCAGTAAAATTCTGGAGTGAAATTGCAGTGTGCAGGCAAAAAGGGCATCACAAAAGCTCTCGGTCTATATATATATAATCTTTCTCAGATTTGCTAAAAAATAGATAATTTTTTTTTTTGTCCGAACCATAGAGTTTTATGAGAAAGAACACATAATTACATCTAAAACTCAGTCAAAATTCGAATCTAGTAGGAAGAGAGGTTGTGTATACTTATGTTGGGAGTTAGATAGTTTCGTGGGTGCATTGTGGTAGTTTAGGCTTCCGAAACGGATGTCTCCCAACAACACAAAGAAAATAAAAAAACTAACACAACCTAAATATAATAGACTAAAGCCCTTCCCACAACTGAAAAAACACGCAAACGAACTACGACAGCAATACACATGGCCGATCACACAAACGGATCGGATTTCACTCCAAATCTCAGATCCCGAAACTGTAACATATATAATGCCTAACTGGAACCCAAGAGCTCGACCCTGCGCCCAAGTAACCAACCCACTCCCAGCCTGAGGAAACCGAAACAATCCCCCACCACTCAACCACCGCCCGAGCCCAGCCCACACCAAAAAATAGATACATGTGTGCAATTTTTTTGTTTATGCACTTTACCCCAGTTTTTGGTTTGTTATTTGAAAATTTCTAACAATTCCTTCTTAAATGATAGAGATAATTGCAAATTTAGGTGTGAACTTGCTGCTTTGTGTTGCCGGTGAGGCCATCACCGACGAGGAGGGGTGAGATGTCGTCGCCTCTCAATTAGCCGCTCCGTCCATAGAGTTGTTGGCGTAGCGTTTAAGTCGTCACCTATTCCGTGCATGCATTCTCGACCAGCCTTTTTGGTCCGATAGCAGCGGAGTTGGCTCTCTTCTTTCTCTCGGGGGGTTGATGGTCGGATGCCACAGTTGAGGGGGTGGTGTTGGCGGTCCTCTCGTCTGGTCCTATCAGTTGCCTAGTTGCTTTCGCTCTGCTGGCATTTGTTTATCTCCTGATTGAAGGCTGCGGGAGCCTAGATCTGAGCTAAGACTCGTCTCCTCACCAAATCTGGTTAGGCGTTTGAGTAAGTTCACAGTTTTTGGTTCTCGGGCCTCTAATTTGCTGCTCTCTTTTAGTTTCTCAATTGTGGGTTGGTTTGTTGTGGGGTTTGGCCGGTGTGCTGGCTCGAATGGATGTAGCGGTGTGCTTGTGAGATGTAGGAGATGTAGTATTCTATTGTTAGTTTATATTTGTATTGTAAATAGTTTGATTGTGTTGAGAACAAGGAAGAGGAAATGAATTGTAATCTTTTCATTAACACTTGATGATGATGAGTTGTGTATTTATACAAACCACATGCACAACACATGCAAAGCACGTGCATATCACATGCATGATTAACTTCCTAACTAACTCACTTGCTTACTAACAAAGCTAACCTATCTGTTGTATAACAGATTTTACAACTGTATAGAATATATCATAATACACCCCCGTGAAACTAAGCCAAGCGGAGAGAATCTTTTGCACGCAGAGGAAGCCGAGAACAAAACACATGAAAACGACTAGGAGATAATGGCTTAGTGAGCAAGTCAGCAATTTGCAAATTTGAAGGAACATATCGAACTTCAATATCTTTGGCAACCACTTTTTCCCGAACAAAATGCACATCAATTTCAATATGCTTAGTACGAGCGTGGAGCACAGGATTTGAAGCCAAAGCAGCAGCACTATCATTATCACACCATAAAATTGAAGGAGACTCTAAAAACAGACCAAGTTCAAGAAATAGAGACCGCATCCAAAGAAGCTCAAAAGTAGCATTTGCAAGACTTTTGTACTCCGACTCAACATTGCTTCTAGACACTACCTGCTGCTTTTTGGAACTCCAGCCAAGAAGATTTGGACCAAGAAAAATGAAATGATCCCCTGTGGACCTCCTGTTATCAACACAGCTTGCTCAGTCTGCATCTGTGTAGGATTCAAGAGAAAATCGATGAACAGGTTGAAAAAGAAGGCCCACTGAAATAGTTCCTTTGATATATCTCAAGAGATGTTTGTAGGCCATCCAATGAAGCTGAGTTGAAGCATGTAAAAACTGGCTAAGCTTGTTAACAGCAAAAGAGATATCAGGCCGGGTCATAGTGAGATATTGAAGTGCACCAATAACACTTCTGTACAAAGAAGGATTTGAAAAGGCTGCACTATCTACAAGATGAAGTTTGTGAGAAGGGGACATAGGTGTAGAAACTGGTTTGCAATGAACCATTAGCCAATAGGTCTAGAGCATACTTGGCTTGATTAAGAACTAGACCATTTGAGGATCTGAGAGCTTCAAAACCAAGAAAATGATTGACCTCACCCAAAGTTTTTAGAGCAAACTTGTGACCTAATGTATTAATCAGTCCCTTAACAACAATGGCATTGTCACCTGTTATTAGAATATCATCTACATAGATGAGGACAAGAAGCAGTTCACCTTTGTCTCTTTTAAAGAAGAGAGAAGAATCTGAAACTGAGGATTTAAAATCCAAAGAAAATAAGAACTGTTTGATCTTGGTAAACCAAGCCCTTGGTGCTTGCTTAAGACCATAAAAAGACTTGTGCAACTTGCAGACAGCATTAGGATGATCTTTGTCAATAAACCCCTCAGGTTGAGATATACAGATTGTTTCAGTAAGATCTCCATTTAGAAATTCATTATTGATATCAATCTGCTGTATTGACCATGAGTAGGTGGCAGTAAGTGTGAAGACAAGCCTAATAGTAGAGGCCTTAAGCACTGGACTGAATGTCTCCAAAAAATCAACTCCTACAGTCTGTTAGAAACCCCTAGCTACAAGTCTGGCTTTGAACTTGTCAACTGAACCATCAAGCTTATACTTAGTTCTGAAAACCCATTTATTAGTTATAACCTTCATGTCAGGAAGAGGACCAACCAAGGACCATGTCTTGTTAGCAACTAAAGCTTGAAATTCAGCCTACATAGCAGCATACCACTCTGGTTTATAAAGAGCCTCAGTCACAGAGGAAGGTTCTAAAATGGATAAAGGAGAAAGTTGAGCTGAGAAGGTCTTAGGCTTAAATATGCCAGCCTTTGACCTAGTCACCATAGGATGAGAGGATGATGTTGAAGTAGAAATTAAGGGTAACTGAGCAGAAGAGGAACTAGGAGAATTAGAAGGTGAAGAAGATGAGGAAAAAGGAAGATGAACCTCAAAAGGAATGACAGGAAAAGAGGTAGAAGTGGAATGTAAAGGAGAAGAAGAAGAGGAATGAGATGAGACAGTTTGAGTATTATTTAAGGGAGAAGAAGAAAACACTGGTGGAGGAGGTAAAGTTGAAGGAGAAGAGTTTGAAATAGGAGCAATGTCCAAAGGAGTGGGATTGAAAGAAGAGAGAGGATTAAAGAAAGGAGAATGAGAGGCCAAGGGTGTAGAAGAAGTAGGTGAAGCAAATAAAGAGAGTTAAGGAAACTCATTTTCATTAAAAGAAACAGTAATGGCTATAAAAAGCATGCCATCAGATCTAAGACATTTATAGCCTTTGTGATAAGGACTATATCCCAAAAAAAGACATTTAGAGGTTCTGAACATAAATTTGTGATTGTTATATGACCTCAAATAGGAAAAACAAGCACATCTAAAAGGTTTTAGAATCTGTAAATCTGGTAAGGAGTGAAATAACATTTTAAAGTGAGATTGATGAGACAAAACCACTGAAGGAAGCCTGTTTATTATGTAGACTGCAATAGAGAAGGAATCCCACCAAAACTTAAGAGGCATGTTGGCCTGGGCAAAAAGAGACAAGCCCATTTCCACAATATGAAGGTGTTTTCTCTCAGCTTTTCCATTCTGTTGATGTGTATGTGGACATGGATGTCTAAAAACAATGCCAAGTTTATTGAGCAAAGGTACCAAAGACCTGTACTCACCACCCCAGTCTGATCGTAGACACTTAATGGTGGTGTTAAACTGAGTAGTAACAAATTGATTAAAGGACTGAAACACACCAGCAACTTCAGACTCTGATTTGAGAGGAAAAATCCATGTAAACCGAGTAAAGTCATCAATAAAGTACAGATAGAACTTGTAACCATCAACAGAAAGTATATGAGAAGGTCCCCACACATCAGTATGTACAAGCTCAAATGGCATAGAAGTCTTAGTTGGCTGAGAAGCAAAGTTCTTTTGATGTAGTTTACCCAACTTACATGCATCACAAAAAGGTAATGAAGAAGGTACAGACAACTTCAAAGAGTTCATAACTGTTCTGAAAACATTGTGACATGGATGCCCAAGCTTCCTATGCCAAGTAAGAATATCAGTTTTTTACAAATAGCAACAGCATAGCTGGAATTACTTGTAGAGGAAGTAGATAGACCAGTGGAGTGGAGAAGAGCAGCATTCTTTGATAAATCCAATTGATAAAGACCATCCTTAAGTTATCCTTCCAGCAGCACTTGATGTGTTATCTTGTCCTTCACGAGACAAAAGTCAGAGTGAAACTCAATCACAATGTTATTGTCTTTGGTTAGTTGAGATATACTGAGCAGGTTCTTAGTAATGTGAGGAACACAAAGTATGTTGTTGAGAAGTACAGGATAAGCAGAATCATCATGAAAGGATGAAAGTCCAACATGAGAAATAGGTAACTGAGATCCATTGCCAACTGTGACCATATGCTTGCCTTGATAAGGAGCTGCATGAAGTGAGAGATTTTCAAGATTTGGAGTGAGGTGAGTTGTGGCTCCACTGTCAAAGTACCAGCTGGAATCAGAGGAGCATGAAGGGACAGAACCAATGAAAGAGGTGCCAGAATCACTTAAGTGAGCTTGAGGTGAGGAAGAGGACCCACTGTCTTGACCTGTGAAGCTTATATCAAAGCGCTTGAAGCATTTTAAAGCCACATGGTTAGCCTTACCACACAATTGACAGACAATACGGTCACTATTCTTATAGAATAGACCACCACGACCACAAGATTGTCGACCGCGGCCCCTGTAGAAACCTCTATTTGGAAATCCACCTCTGTTAGTGACAAAATGTGCACAAGGGGAAAAATCAGCCAAATTAGGGTTAGAAGCAGCTGAAACGCTACAGGAGAAGGGACAGATTGACTGGAAAGCCTCATTTCATGAGCTTGCAAGGAAAATTGAACTTCAGACAGGGATATTGAATCCAGACGAGAAAAGATATTGACAACAACAGCCTCATAATCAGATCCGAGACCGCCGAGAATATACATGGAAAGCTCATCATCAGTGAAGTTGAAACTTGAGATGAAGAATACGAGCCTTGGACTGAGTATGAAACAACTGAGAAAGTACCGACCAAACCTGAGCTGATGTTGAGCAGTGGGTGATGTGACCAAGCATGGATTCAGTGATGGAGGCAAGCATCCAACTGAGGAGAAGTTGATCGGTGCGCATCCATAGCGTGAATGCCGGATTTAACACCGGAGCCGATGAATCATCACCGAGAGACAAAAACTTTGCCGGAGCTGAAGAATCGCCGAGAAGAAAATCTTCAAATCCATGTGCACGAACAATTGAGAGGATTTGAGCTTTCCTGTACGTAAAATTTGATCGATCAAGACGAAGAGGCAAGGGAGTGAGATGAGGTAACGAAGGAAAATTCGTTAATTCAACCATGGTGATGGCCGATTGAAAAAAAAAACAGAGGAAGGGGAATTTGGCTCTTGATACCATGTTGAGAACAAAGGGAAAGGAAATGAATTGTAATCTTCTCATTAACACTTGATGATGATGAGTTGTGTATTTATACAAGCCACATGCACAACACATGCAAAGCACGTGCATATCACATGCATGATTAATTTCCTAACTAACTCACTTGCTTACTAACAAAGCTAACCTATTTGTTGTATAACAGATTTTACAACTGTATAGAATATATCATAATAGATTGGACTTCTAAAAGTTTGATCTTGACTTGCTTATATATATAAACGAGCCAAACTCGAGCAATTAATCGAGCTTGTGTATCAAACAAGTCGAGTCGAGTGTGTTCACAAATAATTCGGTTAGAGTTTTGGGTTTTGGTCTAGGCTTTAAAGTTTATTAAATTACTTGAACTGAGTTTACACGAGTCGAACCCAAGCTAAAATTTTTATTTCTTTATTAAACGAGTTGAGCTACGACAACTCGTTTACTAAATGAGTACAAGTTCGGATTTGAAATACCCGATTCGAAAAATCTAGATAAACCTATGTATAAAAAAGAACAAAGTATCAAAATAATTTTTTAATTTAATATAAATTACATGAATCACACAATAAATAATATCCAAATGTGAATTTTGCATTTATAAAATAAAATTTATTTTACTTTCTAACTAGTCGTGCTAAATATGGAGATGACTCTCCTTTAACAAAAACTTGTGAGTTTTTATTTTTTGGCTTAATTGTAAATAAAACCATGACCTTTCGAAAATTGCAATTACATGCATCACTTTTAACTTGGCAAATATATACACCACTTTTACAATTTTTTTCAATTGTATACATCGAGCCCAATTTCGGACTTTTATTGCCGACGTGAAGACATGACTGCTGATATGGCGCCGACATGGGGATAAAAAATAGGCTTAATTGCAAATAAAACGATGACCTTTTCGAAAATTGCAATTATATGCATCACTTTTGAACTTGGCAAATATATAAAATCATGACCTTTTCGAAAAATAAAACAAGGCTGGAATTTGAACCTATGCCCTTATGGTTTTAAATTGGCACCAGTACCACTACACCAATACAACTTGTATGTCTAATTCAATAGCATTTAATATATATAGACATAACATAATTATAAGCAAATAAAATTTAAAAGATAATGTAAATTATATTTAATAATATTAATAATATATAAATTTATAATAATTAAAATTTAATAAAATAAATTGTATATATTAAATGAAAAAAATAAATTAAAATAAAGAAAGATAAAATTTATTACAGTAGAGTGATTTAAAATTAAATTGCATTTAAATATATTTATATATTTCTTATTTTATTAAAATAAAACTAGTTTTATAAGTTGAAAATCAAAAATAATAATGATAAAATTAAATTAAAAAATAATCTAGATTAAAGTACACCAGTTAAAATAAAATAAAAATAATATAATATTATTAAATAAAGTATAAAAAATGGTAAATTAAAATAAAATAAATAATAAAATAAATCAAATAACTTATTATTAAATAATATATTAAAATAAATAAAAATTGTAAATAAAAATAATAAAATTTAAAATATTATTTCATTATAATATTTTTAATATAATATTAATAAATAATTTTTAAAAATAATATCAAAAAATTTAGTAAAATATTTATTAAAATAAACTCATGTAATTTAATAAATGAATCTAATAAAATAAAACTATATAATTTGAGATTGTTATAATAAATAATTTATTAAATTATTCAAGATTATTGTAATAAATATTTTATTAAATTATTTATTAAAAAATAATATAATGATTTTTTTTATTTATTATATTCATTTATGATTTTTATTAATTTTAATTTATTATTTTATAATAAGTTATTTGATTTATTATTTTATTTATTTCATTTTACTTTACTATTTTTTATACTTTATTATCTTATATTATCTTATTTCTTATTTTATTTTAATAAATAAAAATTTAGTTTAATTTTAATGTACTCTAGTATGATAAATTTTATCTTACTTTATTTTATTTTAATTTTTTCAAATAATATGTATTATTTATTAATTATATTTTAAATATTATAACTTTATATCTTATTAATATAATTAAATAAAATTATATTATCATTTAATTTTAAGTTGGTTGTCTATACGATATGTCTATATATATTAAACGCTATGAAATTAGACATACAAGTTGTATTGCTGTAGTGGTAATGGTTCTAATTTAAAACCACAAGGGCACAGGTTTGAATCATAGCCTTGTTTTGTTTTTTGAAAAGGTCATGTTTTTATATATTTGTCAAGTTTAAAAGTGATGCATATAATTGCAAGTTTTGAAAAAGTCATGGTTTTATTTGTAATTAAGCTTAATTTTATCCCCATGTCAGCGCCATATCAGCCGACATGTCAGCGGGAAATTGCCATGCCAGCAGAAAATCTCCACGTCAGCAATAAATGCCCGAAATTGGGCCCGATGCATACAATTGCAAAAAATTGTAAAAGTGGTGTATATATTTGCTAAATTTAAAAGTGATGCATATAATTGCAATTTTTGAAAATGTCATAGTTTTATTTGCAATTAAGCCCTATTGTTCTAACTACTCTCTTATACATAGAAAAAACAAAATTATTTTTAATTGTTTAGTTATTTTTTTCTTTAAAAATGTACAAAGATAAATTTTCTCATGTACTTGAATTTTGATTAAGAAAACAACATAATTTATTAAAAGAACTACTATAAAACGGTGTAATAGTCATGTCATTCTTGTTATATGTCATGCCATTTAAAGTAGATATGTGAAAATTTAATATAATCAACTACCATTTATTTAAAAATTCACTGAATATATAAACTTGACTGTGAAATCTATAAATTCAGTTACATACTAAGTATTGTAATGAAAGTCTAACTCAATCAAATATTTTCTTCAATAAAAATATTCAAATAAAATCTATTTAATTAAATAAAATCTATTTAATTAAAATCTATTCAAATAAGATCTATTTAATTAAAATCTATTCAAATAAAATCTATTTAATTAAATAGTATAAAATATAAACACAAAAATGACATAAAAGTGGCATAATAAAAAGAAAAGTGGAAAGAAACTTAATTTATGTTCAAATGTATACTTCATTGATTTAATGTAAAACAAACTTAAATTATTTTGGGTCAAAATAAGATTAATATTGGACTAATCTAATGAAACATGAGCTAAAATATTTTTTTTACCAGTATAAAATTAATAAAGGCGGAAAATTAAGACCGAGTTGGAGCCCTACGTACCCAGCATTTGGGGTAGCTCCGCCCATGTTCGCCGCGCTTAGAACTATTTTCGTAGATATTTAAACTTACACATCATTAATGACATTCTTCGTCGAACCCATTATAGAGCATGGTTAGGATGTTTAAGGACCCTAATTACTCGAAACAAACCACTAATCTCTGCAATCTTGTTGAACTCCACATATAAGTGAAATGAGTTCGATGAAGCAAACAGATCTATGAGTGTATCATATTTGGACTTATTAGTCGACAAAAATGAAAATATTCATTGGAGTTATAACAACACATTCTGTTTTGAGTCAATTGGGAGTGCATTAATATTACTACATATAGGTAGAAGTGATACAATATTTATTCTATAGGGATACTGCTGCTGGTTTTACATATAGCCAGGCCAGATTATTAGGTAGATATATGATTCATAAAGTGAAAATTAAATACATTAATTAAAGGGGCAGAGGCCTGCGCACAATGGGAATAGCAACAATGTCGTGCTTCCTTCGTGACGCCAATCCAATCAACTCTGTCATGTCAATGTCCTGACCTGGCAGGAGGCTCCAATCAAAATAGTAGACTAGCATCGCCAATTGTAACTCAATGGTGGTAGGCTCGTACGTGACCCCAGGGCAGCTCCTCCTGCCCCCACCAAATGGGATATACTCAAAGCTATTCCCCAATTTGAACTCCATTGCGAACCACTCTGGCATGAACCTCTCTGCATCCTCCCAATACTTTGGGTCTCTCCCCATTGCCCACGCATTCACCAGCACACGCGTCCCCGCAGGTATATCATAACCGTATATCTCGCAACTTTCCCTACACTCGCGAGGGAGAAGGAGTGGGGCTGTCAGGTGCATACGTAGGGTCTCCTTCACTACCGCTTTCAAGTACTTTAGTTCATCAAAGTAGGACTCATCCACCACTCCACCTTTTGCATCGAAAACTCGTCTCACCTCCTCTTGCAAATTTTCCATAACTTTAGGGTTGAGGAAGAGTTCAGCTAATGCCCAATCCACCACTGAGGTTGACGTGTCGATACCCGCACCAAACATATCCTTTTTTTTTTCACAATCAAACACTTTAAATTAAATCAAGTTACGAAGAGAAAATAACCTAGCTAGCTAGCTACAACATATTTATATATACCATTAGAACAACCTTAATGTTGTCATCAGTGATGGGAACTTCTAGAGACTCGCTGCGCTGGAATCTCAACAGCACATCAAGCAGATCTTCGGTATTCTTTCCACCATTGCTAATGTTGCTATTATTATTGGGGCGTCTTTTACGATCCAGGGGAATGTTACCAAGTATTCTGTCCATTAGGTTGTGATGCTTTTCAATTTTCCTTCTCATCCGGCTCACCAGATGAAATAAGGATTTCATTGAAGGATACACATCAGCGATGTTGAATACTGTTACGTTCTGCATGCCTATCAATAGAATGTCAAAATTAATTACACTGTTACATTTTGCATGCCTATGTGTGTAATATATACATAAGCATACATACCTTCCTTGACGACATTAATAAAGGCGGCCTTCTCATTGATCTTCTCCCCGAGCACGGCCTTGACCATTATGTCGTAGCTCATAGTCCCGATTTTCTCTGTCACGTTGACCATCTTGCCCTCGTGCTGGGCGAACCAGCGGCACACATCGAGGCACTCCTCCTGACGAATCGGGCGAATTGACAGGACACGTGGCGCGCTCAGGAGCTCTTTTGTACAGATCCTACGTATCATTTTCCAATAGTCACCATAGGGAGCGAAAGCAAGGTCCGTGTTCCCATAGCACCCGATCTCAGACGATATTAATGAAGGCCTGGACGCGAAGCTAACGTCGTGTGTTTAGAGGATCTCTTTTGCCATGTCAGCAGATGAGACGATGATGTTGTCCACCTCGCCCAGTCGGAGGTGCATCAGCGTCCCATATTTTTTAGCGAGTTCGGCCAGGGCAAAGTGGGGAGGGTCGTGAGGGTTGAAGAGGTGAAGGTTACCGACCAGCGGTAGCTTGGGAGGTCCCGAGGGGAAGTTGACATTGGCCTTGTTATTAGTGTGGTATGTGAATATCAAAAATGGCTTAAGAAATCAGAAGGAAAATGAAGAAACGAACAAAGTCGAGGCTTGTAAGGTACGCTCTCCTTAAGACGAAATAGCCCCGTATATTACCCACGGTTCACGGCTAACGCCTCCAAGATACAACGACTTCGATTTGTGTATAGCGGTAACTCAAATACACAAACCTTCGACGAACAAAACTCAAGTTTCAGAACTCTCAAGATAAGAAAGAACACAAAGAACACAAGATGAATATGAACTTTGTAAAAAGGATGCAAAGACTCTTGGAAAATTTCATGTCCTAAATGATTTCATGTTTGTGGGTATTTATAGATGTAGGAAAACACATCCAAGAGGTTTAAGTGTCAAAAGACACCTTTTGGGACGTGCCCGTACGAGAACGGATGCATCTAGTGGCCAAAAGATACCTTATGGTCACCAAAGGTTGCAACCCTTTGATTTCCGCAGCCAGTTGCGCGCCTGTGCGCCACGGGCTCGTACGAGCTCATACGGACTCGGAATCGAGTTCCGTTTTTTCCTACTTGTCCCCTACGAGCCCTTATACAATACTAGCATATATAATACATAATTATGGCTCGTTTAGTTTGTCCAAACATTTGTCAAAACATAATGTTTGTGAACCCTACAATCTTTGAGTTATTTAAACTCAATTAATTAACATATAACACTTAGAATTAATTTCTCATTCACCTTATGGGAATGGTCAGACCGTTGTCAATGGAATTTGAATTGGATGCTTCATTCTTTAAAATGTTTTGAGAATTTCTTAAGTCTTCTACTTACGAAAAATAGAATCGTTAAATCGGTACAAAACCAATTTTTCTTACAATCCCCCACATGAATGAAATTAATGCATGTATACAACACTTGAGAGTTCCGGCGAACCATCATTGCATCAGGATAGATAGCTTGTGGCTTTGAATCTTCCTTAGTGAAATACTATCGGATACACTAGCCGGTTAGTAGCGCGATGCTTTGAACTTACCAGTTGTTTGTGTGCACCAAGACAATAGTACTCACACAACAACAGCTCTAACAATTTCTTGTTCTCACGTTGTGTCCATTTCGGCCTTGGACCATATCTCGGTTTAGTAAGTGTTCGTTGAAGCGGCCTATTTACTTCTCACTTACAAAGGTGATTCTCCTATAAATAGTATCCTGCCTTACTCCACCCATAGGTATAGGAATCATTAAAAGTCCTTGACTTAGCCTCACCACTTAGGCAGATTTTAACACTTGACGGTTCTAGAAATGAGCAAAAATTTTCAAGTGTTTCACTGAACTGTCAAAACTTAGTTTTCCTATTGAACCAAGGTTTTGGGATCTCCGATTCTCATGGTTGGGTTACCGCTAAGACCGTTCGTTTGTTGTGGATTTTTATTAAGCTCATTCCCCTAACCAGTTTGTACAATTTATCTCGTTTCATGCTTTATGTAAACGGATCTGTTAGGTTAATCTTTGACTACACATAGTCAACCGATATAACCTCCATATGAGATAATTTTCTTATTGAAATTAAGTCTCCGACATCTATGTCTAGACTTACTATTGTACAAACTACTTTGTGCTCTTCCAATTGTTGATTGATAAATAATCATCTCCATGAGCACAATTTATTCCACCTAGGAATATCTTTTATAAAATTTCTAAGTCATTAGCTTCTTCCACGCCTTTAGTCCAAATTTATAAATTCGGACATTATTGTGGATCTAGCTTTATACTTAGATAATTTTCATGACACAACTCTACCCATCTAAAGTGAACACGTAGTCACTTTTTGTCTTAGAGTTTTTCATGTCTAATACTCTATTCAGCATGATCAAAATTGATCGCTCGAGTTACTCGTGAACATCTTAGTTTTCTCACTAAAATGTGAAACTGGGGCGAGTACTATCTGACAAGTACCTCAAGCCACCAATCATTCAACAAACTTTTTACAAGAAACTAATTACTCTCGAATTATTAGCTAAGTGTAGAGTCAATTATACATTCACTTTAGCTTAAGGTTTTATCGAACACATCGATCCTCTTCAACATACATTTGACATGATGAGATTGTGTCAAACAATTACTTCCGATCTATTAGAAACTTAATCTCCAAAATTACATCAAAATTTCACAAATTTTAAAAGTCAAAGTTTATCTTCTTGGTATTTATGAACACATCATGATTATATTCCAAGATCATCATAATGCCTACATAAGACTTACGATCACAAAGAGTCGGAAGAACCTTCATAGACCCATATTGTCATTCAATGAATTTGAACCATTCAACAAATTGTTTCAACAAACTTTTCATGTCATTAATTAGGTATTTCTACCTTGGCTCAAACACCCCCACATTTCTAGGTATAGGTACGAATGCTTTTGCTCTTTTTATAACTCAAATGGAGTTTCGTATCTACTTACGTGTGGTGCTTTCCATGCCCGAACACCCCCACATTTTAAGGTATAGGTACGAATGCTTTTGCTCTTTTTATAACTCAAATAGAGTTTCGTATCTACCTTCGTGTGGTGTTTACAATTTAGTCGAAATAACTACTTCTCACATAAGCATTTAGCTTAAATTCAAGCTTACCAACAAGAATTATCACCTACTAAAGAGTGAATATTTCTTTCGACTATTTCATTGAATATCAACATCATTCATATGTGGCTTAAAGCTACAAAAGCTTTATGACAATACATTGTGCATTCTTATTTTCGAATCGAGTTTGCACAAACTCTTAAATCACATTTACCGGTGTGACTTATCTCGAGAGGACTAGTCAATTAAGCAGCCACTTAATATGATGCTTTTGTCATTTTTCATTTGAACACGATTTTCATATTTGTTGTATGAATCAATTCTAGATTCACCAACTTCTAGTGTTAAAATACACAAGTACTAATTTATCATGCCATAAATTAGAACACTCAATAAATAAGACCAACTTATTTATCTTTTCGTCAACCAATAGTTTACAATTGTTACAATAATTGTAAGATGACCTTTATTAAGGCTACTACATCATATTTCGACATAACATCTTTGTCGATAATCACAAACTAATCTAAATTCGGCCTTACTCAATTAATGGTCCGAAAACTAGATTCTTATGGATGTCTTGGGCATAAGAACATCCATGATCTCCAATATTAATTCTTAGCACACTACCTTGTCGTCTCCTTCAACACTTGAAGTCGAGGAATTCCACAAATACTTCCTTCCATATTAGGGTTGTAGGACAACATTTATAAACGCATATGGGTCAAGTGGCTCTTGTTCTTATCCGCTATAAATGTGGAATTTTAATCAAGTATGTACTTGAACCACGACGGAAAGATCGAGCTCTGACAAGTATTATCTTGTCCTCGACAATTCACACTATCGGCTCGTTCAAGTTTGCTTTAGCCTCTATCTCGCTCCATTTGACCGAAACTTTAGATTTTCGATTATCTTCTTCTATCTGAAGACGAACTATGAAATCCTAAAGTTTCATCCCTTTGCTTTTATCCATGAGATAGCTCTTGAAGTCGTTCCACAAAGGACACAACTTTTCAATTTCAAGTGTCATATCTTTGAGTTTATCCATGAGATAACTCTTGCAGTCATTCCACAAAGGAGACAACTTTTCAACAATAACCTTCACTTAAAAGGCTACATTCACAATATCCCTCTACCATCATATCATGAAGGATTTGAATCTCTTGAACTTGATTAACCTCCAACTTTGTGTCAATTATATCTTACTAAAAGAATTTACCGATTAAAGTTTTAGTGTCAATATCTTTCATGTTGTACGTTGCTTTCAAAGAGTTCCATAACTCCTTAGACGTCCTAACCGGGCTATACACATTATATAATGTTTTTTTCATTCCGTTAAGTATTAGATTTCTACACAAGAAATCACTATGATGCTAAACATCCAAGACCATACGTTTTTGGTTGTTAGTCTTACTTTCATCGGTTGGGGTATAAGACGAGAACATATCTCTATCCGCACAAATATGCCGAGTTGCTCCCGTATCGACCCACCATTCCCGTGGATTATTAACCAAGTTAACTTCTTGGACCACGGCGGTAAGATTGAGCTCAGATAAGTCAATGGGAACAGATTTATCCTCGGCTATATGCGCTATCTTTACCTTTCTTCGGGAGACGGCAATCTTTCGTAAGATGCCCAGATTTACCACAATTGTAGCAATTCCCTTTGAACTTCTTGGTGCTCCTTTGTGGATATAATTTCTACACAAGAAATCATTGTGATGCCAAGCATCTGAGGCCCTACGCTTTTGCACGTTGGTCTCACTTTCGGGGACGATCAAAGGGTCCTCCGAAAGAAAACGAGAGAGGGAGAGAGTTGTGAGGTAGAACAACATCTTTTGTTGCCACCTCTTGAAATCAGATCCATTGAACTTCGACGGTCTCTCGCCTTGGACGGGAGCAGCTACCATCGGTTGAGCACTTGAAGAAGACGTTTGATTTCCTCCGGTTGCCATCTTATGAACTCACAAATATTTTCGTCTTAAGATAGTTATTAGTGTGGTATATGAATATAAAAAATGGCTTAAGAAATCAGAAGGAAAATGACGAAACGAACAAAGTCGAGGCACGTAAGGTACGCTCTCCTTAAGACGAAATAGCCCCGTATATTACCCACGGTTTACGGCTAACGCCTCCAAGATACAACGACTTCGATTTGTGTATAGCGGTAACTCAAATACACAAACCTTCGACGAACAATACTCAAGTTTCGGAACTCTCAAGATAAGAAAGAACACAGAACACAAGATGATTATGAACTTTGTAAAAAGGATGCAAAGACTCTTGGAAAATTTCATGTCCTAAATGATTTCATGTTTGTGGGTATTTATAGATGTAGGGAAACACCTCCAAGAGGTCTAAGTGTCAAAAGACACCTTTTGGGACGTTCCCGTACGAGAACGGATGCATAATTATGGCTCGTTTAGTTTGTCCAAACATTTGTCAAAACATAATGTTTGTGAACCCTATAATCTTTGAGTTATTTAAACTCAACTAATTAACAAATAACACTTAGAATTAATTTCTCATTCACCTTAAAAAAGTTTTGAGAATTTCCTAAGTCTTATACTTACGAAAAATAGAATCGTTAAATCGGTACAAAACCAATTTTTCTTACGGGCCTTAGCCTTGGGCTTCTGGAAGAAAAAGAAGAAGAGGATAATGGTTAAGGGATGAGGATTATATTTATGGCGAGCTCCATATTCTTTNCCCCAACGGAGTAATAAATTTGACACTCGGGCTCACAGGGGCCAACGGCCCAAACAAAAAACACGAAACAGAACGACAGAACACAAGACTAACACAGATAACCTGAAATACCAAAAATAAACAAACAAAAGAACTAAGCCCTCCCTCGGCAGAAACATCCGAATTGAACAGCAAACAAAGGCCGATTCCATAGAAAGAACTGAAGCACAGATAACCACGCCCGCCACTGCCTATTGCCTAGCAAAGACGAGGACCCGCGTCCCGAAACAATCCACACAAATCGACCCGCTCTCCGACCGTAAGAAGCCACAATCACCCTCCAACCGGCTAACACCACTAGCCTAGTCCGACACCATCCCGAGGTCGGCTAACACCACTAGCCAAATCTCGTAATGGCCGGCCTCCGTCACTACAAAATAGAGAAAGAGGTAGGAAGAGAAAAGAATGGCGTCCAAGCCCAACCGGACTCACGTAACCCAGGCGAACAACCCGCTCTCCACCCGGCCCCAAACACCCTGCCCTTCACCCCAGCAGCGACGAGAAGCCGGCGACCGGAGGTCGCAAAATTAACTCGTCGGAAATAAGAGATCAGAAGTAGAGCAAACCTCAGAGCCTTGTGAGATGAGTCGCCACGACCCGGAGAGAACGCAGGTGGTCCGAGCCACCACCATCTCCCGGCGCAGCACTCCACCATTCCCCACCAGAAATCGACCGTGGAAGAAGAGTCCCGCTACCAGACCATGGTTGTGCAGTGGAGAGCGTTCACCGGCAGCCCGGACGACGACCGAAGGAGGCGCAAACCGGCAGATTTAGGAAGCTAGGTTTTACGCGATTTGGGAATTTGGGAATTTGGGCGAGATGCGAGCTCCATATTCAATAATT
>BKCP01006393.1:209682-236483 GCA_008636005.1 Striga asiatica
TTTAGAGTTTGGGTCAAGTATGGTTTGGTAAAAGTGGGCAACTCTATAAAATTTCTCTAGTTAGTATCTATACGTCTAGATACTAATCTACATTGACATCGAGAGGAATCTATTAATGTATAATAGAGAGAAGAAAAAATACAAAAATAGAAGTTGCTTGTAGAAATTTTTGGTTTTTTGTAGATTTTTTGATTTGGTTTGCTTAATTTGAAAAATGTGGTATGGTTAGTTGTTTGTGGGTATATTAAAATAATATTTAAAATAAAAATAATTAAAATTGATTTGAGGTAAAAGTAGGAGAGAGATGATTTGAAGTGATGGTTAGTTAAAATAATGTGAGTAGACGAATAGTGAATTAAAGTTGATATGGTGTGTATGAATGATTGATTGTTATTATTTAATTATATTGATAATATTGATGATAGTGGGGTTGAGTTAAAAAAAAGTGGTTGAGTTAAAATGTTGGAAATTTTTTAAAATTTTCTTATAAACAAACATGCAAAAGTTTCCCGCTCTTTGTTTCGTTTTTTATCAATAAAGGAATTTTTTTTTTCAAATTTTTTGGTAAATCCCGCCTAAATGTATTTTGAATATTTTTGGAAAAATTTTAAATCCAAGTATTTAACAAAAGATTACATGCAGATTTTCTTGCTCCACCTTATCTCATCTTAATTAGAGCATCTCCAATGCTCCACTTTGAACATTAATTAAATTTGAACACATGTCAAATGATGAATGGAATGTAAATCCATGTAATATGAATGTCAAAAGAGAAGACTTTAACTTGAAATGCACATCTCCAATGCATCCTTTCAAAAGCTTAAAATAGGTTAGATTTTTGATGAGTTGGCTTTCAAACACTCTTTGGAAAACTAGAAAGTGGGCTTCACACTTTGGATGTTTATTGTCTCCATGTCAGCATAAAAGAGTCCATAACATTATGGATTGGAGATTAATTTTTGTTTTCACTTTATAACTTGATGATGTGGCTAACATTTTATTAAGTCAACATCTCACATTGGAGATGCACACATCCATTAAAATTCCCGGTTGTTAGCTCAAGAAAGAGAATCCACATCATAAAATATTCGCTCATGCTCCGGGAGTAGAAAGAAAATTATTAACTACTGTTTATAAGTAGATTGCTTATAATTATTTAAATATATCTACAAAAAATAAAAGCAATAAAAACGTGCAGTTATTCGCTATCATAAAAATCAAAATGAACCAAATACAAATAACAAAAGTTGACGGTTTCATATATATTAGAACTTTGTTTTTGTTTTAATTTTATCATAATAAATTCGAAAAAAAGTAATAATTATCCAATCCAATTAGATTAATAAGAACAATGTAATCACATTGTGCACAAACTGTAATTGAAAAATATAAAGATCCAAATTGCATTCATGTTTATCCAATTATATTATTGCATAATAAAACAACACTGTTTTAAATGTATGCATATATTTACCGTACATATCTAATAAACTCTTCATTTGGCAGAATCTTTCAATATATAGATATATTAATTATTTTCATATGTGGCATAATTTCACCGATTATCCTATTGAAGGAATGATAAAATCCATATGGTAAATGACATAAAAATATCAAAAAGTACCATAACTAATTCTGTAATATCAAAAAAATTTAATTCATATATCTGCAAGTATTTACAATGTTAAGGGGAAATCGTAGATCTTTCAATATTAAATATATTCAAAAAAATTGTAACTAATATCAATTTATGGTAGGAAATAACTTGTATATATATAAATTGTAACCAATTTATGGTTGTAACCATTATTTAAATATATCTACAAAAAATAAAAGCAATAAAAAAAATGCAGTTATTCCCTACCATAACCGGTCTGTATATAAATTATAGGGAATAACTGGTTGCAATGGATATGAAATATTGCGGCTGTTATAAGATATTGATGATAATTCAAAAAATTGATATGTATTCTTTTTGAAAATCAAAAAGATCTTGAAACAAATATTGATTAATAAAATTTAAAATCTGTAATTTAATTCTATAGAATTAAGTTAAAATTTGAACAAATATTGTTGGGCTTTAGTGCAATTCGTGTGTACTATGTACCGTGCAATGCATTGTCGGTGTTCCGTTTTCGACCGATTATCGCGTTTTCTTCTTTAATAATTATTGCAAACCTATTTTCTATTAAAACTAAATTAAAATATAAATTCGTCATAGTTTAATAAAATTAATTAAATTAATTAATAATACATAAGACTACAATGAAATAGATACGAAAATCACTATAAAATGCACGTAAAAGTGATGTATGTCAGACTGTTAAAAATATTTTGTGATGAGTCAATAATGTGTAGAATAGCTCGTAACATACTTTGTTTTGTATGGTTAAAACTTATAAGTCGTGGGAATATGGTCTCGAGTTCAAATATTTTAAGAACAGAAATAATGTTAATCAAGCTTATGTTACATTTTTTTTTTTGCTTTAAAAAAGAAAAAAGAAAGAGAAAAAAAACGATGCCAAACTTAAGCGAGCTTTAATTAAATCAAACACAACGCCGTGTTTTGAAAACTATTACTCATGTGTGAATGATCAAACATAATGATCATATTTGATATGAAAGAGACGAATCATTATTTTGTGGGAAAAAATCATCTCAATCGGATGATACAATTCTGTATTAACCAATAATATATACAGAAGAATTAGGGCTACCGATACCTAAAGATAACCTAAGACTAATATAGTAAATACACAAACATACACAATAACACCCCCCCTCAAGTTGGAGCATGCGGATTCCGAATGCCCAACTTGCCAAGAAAGAAATCAAATTTACGCTTCCCAAGTGCCTTGGTGAAGATGTCAGCGAGCTGTTCCCCAGAAGGAACATGAGTAGTAGAAATGAGACCCTGAAGAAAAGCATCTCGAACAAAGTGGCAATCCACCTAAATGTGCTTAGTGCGCTCGTGAAAAACCGGATTCGCTGCAATATGCAGCGCAGACTGACTGTCACAGTGTAATCGCATAGGCTGAGAATGAGCGACACCAAGAGTAGATAATAGTCCCCGTAACCACTTCAACTCGCACAATGTAGTAGCCATCGCCCGATATTCAGCCTCAGCAGAGGAACGTGCGACAGTAGGTTGTTTCTTGGTTCGCCAAGAAACAGGAGACTGACCTAGCTGAATAAACCAACCAGAAAGAGAGCGCCGAGTGAGAGGGCAAGACGCCCAATCCGAATCACACCATGCATAGAGCTGAAGATCGCAGTTAGTACGAAGATGAATCCCCTGACCAGGAGAGCCTTTCAAATATCAAACCACACGTAAAGCAGAGTCCCAGTGAGCCTGACGTGGTTGGTGCATAAATTGAGAGAGCATATGGACAGAATAAGACAGCTCAGGTCGAGTCACTGCTAGATAGATAAGACGTCCGACTAAACGACGATATCGCTCGGGATTAGACAATAAATCACCCTCAGCAAGAGGGAGCTGATGATTCTGCTCTAATGGGAAATCAGCTGGCTTGCTTCCTAGTAGTCCGACCTCAGCAATGATGTCAAGAGCATACTTCCGCTGACAGAGAAAGAAGCCAGAAGAATTTCGGGCAACCTCGATACCCAGAAAATACTTAAGCAGCCCGAGATCCTTCATGTGAAAACAACGACTCAAGTAACTCTTGAAGGCTGCAATGGATGTGGTATCATTCCCGGAAGCAATCAGATCATCAACATAGACCAGGACCTGCAGATGGACAGAACCACGATGCAGTGTAAAAAGAGAGTAATCATGATAGGACTGACAAAAACCATACTGTTTCAAAGCTGTAGCCAACTTGGCAAACCAACAGCGGGGAGCCTGCTTCAAGCCATAGAGGGAACGACGAAGACGACAAACTTTTCCATCAACGCCAGAGTGAAAACCAGGAGGAAACTTCATGTAAACCTCCTCGGCCAAATTATCATGAAGAAAAGCATTGTGAACATCCATCTGGTGAACTTCCCAATGCTTAGCAGCAGCCACAGCTAAGAATAACCGGACTGTAACCATTTTGGCGACGGGTGCAAACGTCTCATGATAGCCAAGACCTTCCACCTGATTATTGCCCAAAATCACCAAACGCGCTTTATAGCGCTCAACGGAACCGTCAGACTTATGCTTGATCTTAAAGACCCACTTGCACCCAATGGCATGCTTTCCAGATGGAAGAGAAACCACATCCCATGTGCCATTATTCACCAAGGCATGAATCTCATCCTGCATAGCGGCTCGCCATCGAGGATCAGTCACGGCAACAGCAAAAGTGCGAGGCTCAACAGCGGAGGCAACAGCAGCCAAAAAAACTCGATGAGTTGGAGAAAATGAATCACAAGAGACATAATGTGCTATGGGATACGGCGTACCGGAGGATGGAGACGACTGGGGAGAAGCAGTAGGGGGTACAGTCGAGGGCTGGACAGTGTCAACCACAAAATCCTTCAGCCGAGTGGAAGGAACCTTAGTCCGATGACCACGACCCAAGGGCTCCACTGGAAGAGTGGAAGGGGTAGTGGTAACGGAACCCCCCCTGTCGTCAGACGTGTCCATATCAGTTGCAGAAGACCCAGTATTAAGAGAAACATGAGGCAAAGAGACAACTGGAACATCATCATCATCATCCGGTGCAGAAGAAACCGGCACAACAAGAGGCGGTGGCAAAGAATCTGGCTCAGACGAGTCTGACTGATTTGGAAATTCATTCTCAAGATACTCCACATCACGAGATTCAAAGAAAATCTGACGATCCAAATCATACAAACTCCACGCCTTTTTGCTAAAAGGGTAACCGACAAATAGGCAACGACGACTCCGAGCAGCAAACTTGTCACCATTACGAGCCTGGTTATGAGCATAACAAAGGCAACCGAAGACCCACAAATGAGACAAGGAAGGAGCCGAACCATAAAGAATCTCATATGGGGTTTTACCATGTAAAATCGAGGAAGGAGTCCGATTTATCAGATAGACCGCAGTCAAAACACAATGACCCCAAAAAGGAAGAGACAGGTGAGCCTGGAAACGTAAAGCACAAGCTACATTGAGAATATGCTGATGTTTGCGTTCCACACGCCCATTTTGCTGAGGGGTGCCTACGCAAGAAGTCTCATGCAGAATCCCTTGACGACGAAAATAAGAGGCCAAACACATGAACTCACTTCCATTATCAGTACGAACAACACGCACTAATTTATCAAATTGTCGTTTAATCATAGAAAAAAAATTCTGCAATGTGGAAGCAACCTCCGTCTTATCATTCAATAAATAAACCCATGTCCCACGAGAACAATCATCCACAATAGTCAAAAATTACCCTGCACCACAGAAGGACGGAACACGATACGCACCCCACAAATCACAATGAAACAAATGAAAAGTCTCATGACTAACAGTCTGACTGAGAGGAAAACTACGTCGATTTTGTTTAGCACGAAAACAAGCATCACACGATTTATGCAAATTACGAGAATTCGAATCAATAACAGGGACCTGGGACAATACTTGAGCAGACGGATGACCCAAACGTTGATGCCACACATCGGCAGAAACCTTTCGAACACAAGAAACTGCCGTCGAAACCGTCCCTCGAAAGAAGTAGAGACCGCCTAACTGCTCACCCGCGCCAATCACCTTTTGCGAAGTGCGATCCTGAATAACACAGAATTTGCTAGTAAACTGTGCGGTGCAATTGGAACGATCCAGCAATTGATATAATGAAATCAAACTGCACCGAAGGCTGGGAACGTATAAAACATCATAAAGAGTGATATGAGGTCCCAAATAAACAGTTCCAACCTTGTTAGCCATAGTCAAAGAACCATTAGGCAATTGAACAGGACGGACGGGAATATCCCGAACGTCAGAAATAAACTCCAGAAACCCTGTCATATGATGAGTTGCCCCACAGTCGTACATCCAATCGAATAAACCACGCGTACCAGACAAGGGATTATTTTGTTTAGCGGAATTAACCAAAAACACAAACTGAGCCCATTGCTCATTGGTTAAATCGCCAAGTGCAAGACGATCATGATCAGTCAAAACTCCACTAGCAGTGGAAGAACTAACAGAACCGACAACAAACAAATCATCAATACCACTGGAAAACGCTGCATTCGTACGAGCGTCACTCTTGGCACGAGCTCCACCACGGCGATCACCACCAAAATTACAATTGCGGCCACCAGTAGAACCGAAACCAATCAACGAAGAATCAGCCATAAAGGAACCAAAATTACAACTCTTTTTTTTTCTTTTTTCTTTTTTTTTTTATCTTGCTTTGGTTTTGGTGCAGCGGGGCGGTCAATTGACAAAGGAAAATATAGCTTTGGTCACGTGNTTCTGAAATTGCAGCAACCGTGAAGGAGAACAGATTGGACAGAAAATAAAATTGCGATCGGGAAAGAAAATTAAGTCTCTGATACCATGATACGAAAGAGACGAATCATTATTTTGTGGGAAAAAATCATCTCAATCGGATGATACAACTTTGTATTAACCAAGAATATATACAGAAGAATTAGAGCTACCGATACCTAAAGATAACCTAAGACTAATATAGTAAATACACAAACATACACAATAACAATATTCGCCATTGATAATCAGCATAGCTTCTTCCTAGATATACCGATACTCTCAACTCATCATTTATATTTTTTCCTTGCCTGAATATATACCAACGATTTTACATCTTTTTGATCCACACGACTACCTAAAAACTAAAGTACATTACACTACACTGCTTCAGAGCGGTTTTTGTCCGCCCGAGCCTGTTTCATCTAGCTACGCGAAGAACCTTGGTTAAAGCTTCATACAGCAGATTCTGCAAAAGGAAAAAGGAAAGTATGACTAAGTTAGAGAGAGCTAGAGTTGATTATTCTTAATCACATGATAATCAATCATTCTTGAGCAGTAATCACGATACTCGTACCGGATAGCTTTTCCGGCACCGACGCTGTACTTTTAAACCCGCGAGGCCTGCTGTGCACGGATGCCACGTCAGGGTCGCTCTTGATATCCTGCATAAAGAAGAAGCAACCTAATTATTAGTATGAAAATTAAGTGGAAATTAAAATGGTAGTTTAATTTGAAGTCCCAACCTTGTTTTGGGAAGCATAGGTATGGTTAGGAAAGGGAAAAGCATTCCCCATCCTCTCCTCCGCAAACTCCCTCAACTTGCTGAGCTCCGGCACAACAACCTTCCCAAGGTCCGGCCTGTCCTTGCGCCTGAGCTCCGCGCACTGCAGCGCCAGCCTGGCTAGCACGAGTGCCTCCTCGTGTGGCCAGTCAGGGACGGCCGGGTCGAGTATTTCAGCCAGTCGACCCTCCTCCACGGCCCGGCCCACATGGTGGGTAAGGCCCATGGCAGGACGACCCGTGAGTATCTGGAGAAGGACAATCCCGAGGGAGTAGACATCAGATTTGACTCCCAGCATGCCCGTCTGCTGGTACTCTGGGTCGATGTAGCAGAACGTGCCCGCAGCTGAGGTCATGCGGTACTGTGTCACGTCTTCGGCTACAGAGGGGGGCACGAGTCGGGCAAGCCCCACGTCAGCAATTTTGCTCACGAAGTTTCGGTCGAGGAGGATGTTGGCGGGCTTGAGGTCGCGGTGGACTAAGGGCTCGGGCTTCGTCTGGTGGAGGAAATTGAGGCCCATTGTGATCTCGAAGGCGATGCGGAAGCGGAGGGGCCAGGGGAGGGTCGGCAGCCGATCCTCGAGGCTTCCGTGGGCCATGTGCTCGTAAACGAGGCAGCCGTACTCGGGGCAAGCGCCGAGAAGGAGGACGAGGTTCGGGTGGCGCATGCAGCTCAGGACTTGGACCTCTTGCTGAAACTGTGATCTCCCTTGGGCAGCGTCCGGACGCAGCACCTTGACGGCCACAGCTGTGTAATCGAGATGACATTTGTAGACGGGTCCGTACCCGCCTTCTCCAATTTTGCGAGACTCGGAGAAGTACTCGGTCGCCTCCTCGATTTCTGCGATGGTGTATCGCCTGTACCTCAGTGGGACTGAGTCTGCCAGGGCTCTTTTCTCGATGTTGACTCTTTTCTGGGACTCGATTTCTGTGATTCTTTGAGCCGCTTCGGCATTCTGCATCGCTGCCTTATACTTGGCTTTCTCTTGTTCGGCTGCCTGGCGGGCGGCTTCCTCTGCTTGATGAGCCTCTTCCAGCCTCCGTTCTTCTTCTATTCTCCACCGGTGAAGCTCCACAGTCTGTATATATATAATTTTTTTTTATATATAATTTAATGCTAGAAAACATGTTTTGCGGAAGGGTATACCTTTTGCTTTGCTGATAAAGCTTCCTTGCATGCTGTGCTGTACATTTCCATGGTTTTCTGAAGCTCGAGCTTTAGTCTTCTCATTTCAGCTTCCACATCATCCTGCATTTTTTTTTTTTTTTTTTTTTNAATTAAATTTGCTACTAAATACGCTACATGCATGCTCTTTCTTGTTCTAAGGTTATTTTATTTCATTCTTTTTATTTTCCTTTGCATTTGGGCATTTTTATAATCCTAACCAAAAAAACAGGGGACATATGATGAAAGTATAAAAATGTTAAACATTGGCAATTGGTTATGGTTGAAATAATAATAATTTGCTTACATTTTCAAGGGAGGAGGTGGAAAAATCAGTGAATGAACTAATCTCGCTGTACTTTGTCCCATAGGGGGTCGACCCGAAACTACTCTCAGAGCTAGTGGAGACTCTGGAGGTACGACCCGAATCCAAGCCATCCAAGAATAATGTGCTTGCTCTGTCGGTGCTCGGTCTGTCCGAGCTTATGAACGATATATCTGTATCCGTTTCCGACAGCTCAAACATGTTTGCATTGTATCCTCTTGCCATAAAAGGTGACCTGTCAGTGCACGAATGTTGTCAACAACTAATTAATTATCTATCTCACAAACAAAAAAAGAAAATGTTAATTTATTTAGAAAGATAGGTAGGTACTTGAGTAAATCATTTTCGTCAACACCACTCTTGCGCGGGGTGGACCTTCTGATAGTGGGCGTGTGTTTGTACGGGGCAGTAGCGGCCTCCTGCTGCATTTGGTGTATTTGTGTGGTTAGAGGAGATGTGAAGGGGGCTATACGGGATGCATTCTTAACGGCTGAAATTTTGGTTTTTGAGATGACGTAAACCGTGCAGAAGTCGGGTGCTGCTTTAGATACACTGCTAGGGACATCCACAGCCTTCAACCTTCTGATAAACCCATGATGGGATGCTCCAAGAACAATGTTCTCAATGGCAGCATGGGCAACATATTCTGTAATTGCTTTTGCAATATCCGTGTCCTCCAATACCACATCAAAACAAAGTATCTGTCATAAAAATTAAAAATAATAACAACCACCATGACCATGAGATGAATATAAAAAGTCGACCCAAACAAGAATATATATTAATAATATTTCCGCGTACGTACGTCTTTACGAGTACAAAAGCAATGATACGTGAGGAGCAACTCTTTCGTCTGCCTTTCAAGTGCTTGCTTGTCTGGACCAGCAGCTCCATTCACACCATCAATGGAATAGGTTTCGCAATCTGCAACACAACACACGAAATATCTCGTATAATTACCTTTTAATTCACCGCAGAACGTCGTTAATTATCGTCACTAAATATTCACTTTTTGCCCATAACTTTATGTGTCCTACTTTTTCCAATCCTAACCACATCTCACCCAATATCTAAAGAATAACTACACAAATATGTTATCATCAAGCGATTTAAAAGCTGAAAAAGACAATTTAGAACAACATGTGAATGTGCATGAATGTGTTAGGCCATGCATCGAGGTATGTCTGTTTACGTACACGAAGAAGGCCTCTGAATGACGTGAATAAGAATGACAGTTTGACCCTTGGCAAGGAGATTATCGATGGCCCATTTGATCGCATGTTGACTTCCTTTGTCCTTGTCCACGGCAACAGCAATGAGCCCATTGCGTCCGCCCTTTTTCCCCAAAGTACTCCCTTTTGCATTTGGAAGCCACATTTTATCAAACACGAAACTTGCTATCAAATTAAGGGTCTTTGTTTTCGTAATATGCCTTTTTCTTCCCTTCTTTATTTTCCTGTTTTTGGTTGCCCTTTTATGTTTCTTGGGTTTTTGACTTTTTGTTTCCTATGGTTTAGTGTCCTTGAAATTCAGTTGGTTTGAGATATTAAAGGGCATCCAAATTAAGGGCGCCCCTGAAATCTCGCAGTCATCTGTGATAGTAAAGGAAAGTTGAAGAACAAAGACTGACGGTCTAAAATCAGTTCTCAGAATGTGGTAAGAGGGAAAGTTAATTAATCAAAGTGCACCTAACAATATTGCTTTAGGGATCTCATTGGTCAATGAATAAATAAATAATTGGACATGGTTATTTTCACTGAAAATGAGTTAAAAAGGTTTTCACACCAATAAATTCGCAAATAATTATGCGATAAACTATGAAAAATAAAGACGAAGATAATTGATAAAATGAGATATAATTATACGATACTATGCGACAAAGAAACGACAATAACAGATTAAGTGCGAAATATTTATGCGACAGACAGACAAAAATAATCAAACAAGTACAAACTAATTATGAGATAATCTATGTCGGCGAAGATAATTAAGCAAGTGCGAATAATTATGCGATATGCGATAAATTATGTAACAGAGAGACAAGAGTAATTGATAAAGTGCAAAATATTTATGCGATAAACAATGCGGCAAACATGAGAAATTAATTGACAAAGTGCGAAAGAGTTATGCAACAAAGTATGCGACATACATGCGAAGTTAATTGTGCAAATGTTAATTACTTATGCCATAAACTATGCGACAAATAAGTGAAATTAATCGAACAAGTGCGATCTCATTATGTGATGAACTACACGAAAGACGGGCGAAGTGTTAATCAAGCAAGTACAATCTCATTACGTGATAAACTAGGCAAAAGACAGATGTAGTTAATTTAGCAAGTGCGATATCATTATGTGATAAACTGCGAGAAAGGCAGGCGAAGTTAATTTAGTAAGTGTGGTCTCATTATGTGATAAACTAGGCGAAAGACAGGCGATGTGATAATTGAGCAAGTGCGATCTCATTATGTGATTTTAGGCAAAAAAACAGACGAAGTTAATTGATTAAGTACGAAATAATTATACGATAAATTATGGGATAGAAAGACGAAGAAAATTGAGCAAGTGCGATCCTATTATACAATAATAACATATGCGGCAGATAGGCGAAGTTAATTGAAAAATTGCGTAAAAAATTATTCGATAAACTAAGCAAATATAGGCGACGGATATGCAGAGAATTATGTGAGCAGTTCAGTCAGTCGCGGGTATGCCGCATTTTAGTCGGAGATCAACTTCTTGCACCTGTTTTTACTTTTTCCAGCTTCTCCTTAATTATCAAAATCTAAAACCATGAAATTAGTACATGAACCTGCGATTGTGATACGAATGTAGCGTAACCAAGAAAAATACAAAATACATTCACTCTTTTTTCTTTTCATTTGTTATGGATGTGGATGAAATTTTTTGGACTTCATTCATGTAGTATTTATACTGATGCGTAACGTTTCAAGTTGGCTCATAATCATTTATGTAGTATTTATTGATACGTGACGTTTCAAGGCATGCAGAAAGGATTGTTCGAATGACATGTGTGCTTTAGAAAATGCGAGACATTATGCGACTATTTTGAATCACAAAAATCATTATATTTGTTTTTTCTATTAAAAATGCATCAGAACTGTGATCCACAAAACCATTATTACTAATTTTTTACTAAAATATGTGCCATTAGTTTATTTCTAATTTGATTTTGGGTAAATTAATATGTAAATTGTGGTTATTACATTGGAATTCGTCACTAAAGATTAATGTTTGAATGACAAACATTTGAATTTGTCATTTAAAATATAAACTTTTTTTTTTTTTTCTGAATATTCAAATATCCAAGCAACGAAATCTCAATTGTAAAAGTGGCAAGTTCGTCAATATAAGTTAATGTTTAAATGACAAAATATCAGTTTGTCATTCAAATACGAACTTTTAGTGACAATTTAAGAATTTCAATGACGAAATTTCGATTGTAAACATGACGAGTAACACCACTATAAATAAATTTTAATGACAGATCAGAATAATGTCATATATAAATTTTGTGACGCGACTATGTTGAAAAACGTTATGATAAGAAATTGTTGTCGCTACATACTTTTAGTGATGAAAAATAGAATGAATTTTTATGCTGAACATTTTTGTCGCAAAATATCAAATATCTTGTAGTGTTAATACATATATTAATAAAATGGCCCCTGAATTTTTAATTTTTGAACAACTATAATAAATACAATATTGTGACCAAACATGTAATTTCTGTCCAGATGGAGGGGATATAATGAAGAAAAAGACCCGGTGGCCGACCTACCTGGAAGTATAGAGCACGGATATATAGAGTAAACTTATGGTACTGCTATATACGTTGAAGAGGGATAGGACTTGGGCCACCCGCTCTGCCCAATCTATTAATTCCCAACGGCATTTCATTGTTTATATATGTTATTAATTTTGTAGTTGGTAAATAAATATAATTTTATAAATAACATACATATCCTTTTATAGTAATTGTTGTATCTAAATTGTGTGATCTGTATTAGCCCATCAAACGCTGATGATGTAGATCATGGATTCGAACTGACAGTATATCTTAAAATCCTATTATGCGAAGCCAACCAAACTTCTAAATACATAAAACACATCGACATGGAATGTGTGAAGGACATTTACGCCACTCAGGGGCGAAATCAAAAAATTAGTTGAGAGGAGACAAAAGACATGACATAATGGGTTCAGAACCGAACTCTAATGGATTCAGAACCGATAACATTTCGGTAACCGATTTTCGGTTACCGTTACACATAAATCGGTTCAGTTAGGTTTATTTTCTCATCGATTCGGTTCGATTTTCGGTTTTCAATCAAAAAATATTTGCCCTAGCATAGGCAATAAAAGAGTTGAAGTCTTTTATATGGCGCAATTAAAATTGTAGAATGATAATAATTAATATACAAAATTAATAGTAAAATAAAAGAAGTGTTGAATTGTTAATTGATAATTGTGGACAAGTTGGACTGGTGAGTAATGTTTAAAAACATTTTATTGTTTCGACTAAAAAAAAAAGAGTAGTGTTTAAAAACAAAAAATCTGGGGGTGCAAAAATAAATTGAAAGGGGGGACAAATTAAAATTTTTAATATTAATAGCAAAAATAAATAAAATTTGATTGCCCCCCTAATCATATATGTAAATTCGCCCATGACGCCACCTTCTATGACGATCTCACTCTGGGCTGTAAATTTGTCAGGCCATCATCATTGTGACACAAGAGAGGCAATTATCTCACATCGATAGCGACCACAGATGTACCAGGCTTCCTTCATGTCGATCTCAGCTGATCTAGTGTAGAAAAGATTGTCGTCGAGAACTGATTCGCATCGCCCTAAAAATCAACCACTTGGGGGAGAAGATTTTGTGGTGGAGGAGCAGCGAGCTTATGCTGTTTTGACCGGTCAATGCCAATCAGCGACTGTCGGTCAAAACCAAAATTTTATTTAATATATAATTAATATTTATTATTATATAAATATTGTATATTGTAATTGATGTACAAAATATCAATGGCTATAATTGGGTATCATTTATTCGGTAGACTCATTTGATCCCTAGATATACACGTATAGCTGTTAAATTAAAAACAACTTATGAAATTAATTCATGTCTTGTGACACATGCAAGTGAGGTAGTTGTAAAGTGGCCATGCTGCATTTATTGCTTCATTTAATCAGCCGAAATTCATTTATAAAAAATAAGAGTTGCCTAATAAACAACCAACCAATACATCCTCACCCACCACGCACCCCCAACCTACGCATATATCTGCCTAAACAAATTTGTGTTACTTGTATTGTCTTGGGGGATATTATTTCTTAGTTTTTTTCAGGAAAAAAAAAGGATAAACAAACATGGAACAAGAAAAACGAAGCAGAGTGAGAGTTGAGTCCTTACTGAGCGTGGTGTCCAGCAAGCCAATCGAGCCCGGAAAAATTCACGAGCTGTCATTGGTGGACCAGGCGATGAGCCCTTACACAATCCATCTGGTGTTTTATTACAGTTCAAACCCATTCAGCCGCGGCCCAATGCCGACGGACCTCGACAATCTCCGGGTGTCCCTATCCCGCACTCTGGATGAGTACCCGGTCGTAACTGGACGGCTGACCAAAGGGCCCGACGGCAGATGGCAGGTCAAGTGCAACGACGCTGGGGTGAGGATGGTCCAAGCGAGCGTGAGTTGCCCACTGGACGAGTGGCTCGGATCTGCTGACGCCTCCGAGGAGAGAGATCTGACGGTGTGGGAAAACATGCCCGGGGACCCTAGCTTTTGGTCCCCTTTCCGGATCCAGGTAATTTAATTTAGCTAGGAGTTGGAACGTGTGTCAGAAAATTTAATTTAATTTTGTGTAGAAACAATAAAGTTAATTAATTAAAGAATTTGGGTATGGTGGAGGGAGAGTTTGAATGTTGAAATAATTAATTATTGCAGATAAATAATTTCAAGTGTGGGGGCTTGGCAATCGGGTTGAGCTGCACCCACATGCACGCGGACATAACAAGCGCGGCGGCACTGATGAAGTCGTGGGCGGAGGTCCACAGCGCCCAACCCTTCACCAACCCTCCCATTTTTCACCATCTCCCCCAAATTCAATCGCCCACTGTACCCACAAACGTCAGTATTGTCGGTCATTCCCCAAAACTCACAATGAAATTCTCGGCACCCGCCATCGAAAGTCTCCTGTCCCAAGTCCGGAGCCGGTGCCCCAACGCCACCCCTTTTGATGCTCTGGCGGCTCTGTTCTGGTCCCCACAGCTTCAAGGATCAAATCGCTCCCTTTGCGTGTGCGTCGATTCGAGAGAAAAGGGGCTGGCGCCCCGCGGCTATTTTGGCAACGCTTTTATTTTCTCCCTTGTCAGCGCGGACGAGGAGCAATCGCCCGAATTAGGTCAACTGGTTGACTGTATCCACCGACATGTGGCGGGACTCGGTGGGGATGGGGACTTTTGGACCTACACTTCCCACCTCACATGTGTTGATTTTGAGGGGTCGACCATGTACGATGTGGAGTTCGACAAGGGTGAAAGCCCTGTCCACGTCAGCTGCCGTGTGGGAAATTTTTATGGGAAAGGGCTGATAACGGTGATGCCGTCTCCGGATGGCGGGCGCACGGTCACGGCCGTGCTCCCCGAAGAGCAGATTGCGGTGCTGTGCAAAGATGGGCCAATACGGGAACTCCACCCCACTCTCCTCCTATCTTCTTCACCCTAAACTGTGCCAAAAGTAACAATAATATGATCATAATTAACACGTGATGCATCTTCAGATTATAATTATTATTCACTTTTATGTTTGGTGAATTTGAAGTTATACAAGTTTGTCAAGACATTTGATTGATTTGTTGTGGTGCATCTTTCTTCACTTCATTTGTCAAAACAAATTATATTTATTTTCTCATTCTAGTAACTGTGCTTTTTGCGTTTTGACATATCCAATAATGAAGATACAAGTCCAAAGACATATGTTTTGCAGATCAGGTGCTGCATATACTGATACTGAATGGGCCAATTTTTTTTTATTGAGGGTTGGAGTAATAGTTGCCTCCCTCTTTCAGGGTATAAGATAAAAGCAAGACTCAATACTGGAATCAATCTTCTATGCATGACACACAAAAAATACCATATGTTGAGTTTGCTATATTGTACGGAATAAAACACATCAGAAATTAAACAAAATAAAACAAGCATTTATCGAATAAGTATTAAACCTGTTGGCTCCCGTAGCAATTATAACGACCGACATATTTTAAAATCACGTAATAGTATGAACTTTGATTTGTAGAAAATTTCAAAAATCACCTTTTTCATTTGTTCGCCGTAGATATTCACGTGTCTCCCCTCCAAGGAAGTCCGTTAGCGCGCGCTTCTCCGCAAAACAAGTTCACAATACACGATCTTCATCATTTGTGCTCTCATCGAGCGTGTATCAACACTGTGGAGGAGAATCTGAGGTCCGTGAGCGACAATTTGAGGGTCTTGACCGATGGTCTTCATTCCACGAACCAAACCGTGGCTCGACTCGATCGGTTGATGCTTGGCATAGCCGAGCGGCGTGCACGGCGTAGGAGCAAATCAAACTCATCCACAAAGGACTCAAGCGACTTGGAGGCGGATCACGACAATTCTGAGGGCGAGTCCAAACACTGATCACAGGGTTCTAATCCCCTTGAGAAGCGAAGGTTCAAGAAGCCAAAGTTAACTCTACACACGCTCAACGGGACGGACCCGGATGCATGGTTGAGTCAAGCTAATCAATACTTTGACATCAACGACATTCCAAAGACCGAGAGGGTGATATTCGCGGCATATTATCTCGACGGAGAAGCCAATGCTTGGTGGCAATGGATCTCACCCATATACAAGAAGAAAGATGAGCGGATCCGTTGGAAAAATTTCGAGGAGTTGATTACGCAATTTGGATCGTCGGATTATCACGACTAAGACGAGGCCTTGTCATATATTCGACAAACGGCCAGCTTGCACGACTACCAAAAAGAATTCGAGCGCATCACTAGCCGCGTATGCGACTGGTTGAAGGGTGCACTCGTAGGCGTGTTCGTTGGGGGCCAAAAACTCGACCTTGCTGCGGAGATGAGACTGGAGAGACCGAAGCAGGCCCGTTCACGGATCCCGTGCCTCGAGTCAAGGGTAGAGCATCAGCGAGCAACCCAAGGTCGTCCATAGAGGCAGCAAGCAACCCAAGGCCGATACCAGTTAGGGTTCGACGATTATCATGGGACGAGTTGCAGCAACGTGACATGCGTCATATTTACGTGCATTTTATAGTGACTTTCATGTCCGTTTCGTCGTAGTTTGATATAAGATTAGTTATTATTTAATTAATTATTGTATAATTAATTATATATTTAATTAATTTTATTAAGCTATGACGAAAGTGTTTTATTTTTAGTTTTAACAGGAAACAGGGTCGATTTAATTTTCGGAGAGGAAAATGGCATGAAACGGATGAAGAACGAATAAGAGCCATGTATTGGGACAGGCCAAATTGCACAGCCCTTCAAAGCTTAACTAGACAGCCCAACATTGGCCCATACAACCAACCCAATTCAGCATTTTAAGTGAGGGCACGATGGTCATTTCACCAGAAAAAAAAAGAAGGTGCCTTCGTCTCCAACGTGAACTCACGAACGCCATTGATGAAACTGCAGCCATAATGTTGGTTCAGAGATTTTAATTGTTGTTTTTCTTCTTACTGGTATCAAAAATAAGAGAAGAAAAAATGACACAGGAGGAAGTTGGATGCAAAAAAAAACGGATGCATCATTTTCTGGTTTTTTTATTCATATAAACAGAGTAAAATAACTGAACACTAAAAAATAACTTCTACTCAAATAACTTCTACTAGCTTGTATTCAAAAATAAAAAACTACTATGCTAAAGCAAATACTGGACGCATATTTCAAACAACAAGATTAAATTATCAATATCTTCCTTAAGCTTGTTGTTCTCTACCAATGGTCTTCACACCAATCCTTTCTCTCATTTCCTGGAATTTTATTTTTGCCAACGACTTAGTTAGAATATCAGCACTCTGATCTTTTGTGCAAACGTGTTGAATTTCGATCATCCCTGATTCAACGCAATCCCTGATGTAGTGAAAACGGGTATCGATATGCTTACTCCTCTCATGATAAACCGGGTTTCTGCTCAATGCAATTGCGGACTGATTATCGATCTTCAGCACCACTTTCTTAACCTCGACCTTCAATAAATCTGCTAGCAATCGCCCCAGCCATACTCCTTGACACGTTGCTGCACATGCAGCGATATACTCAGCTTCACAAGAAGAAAGTGCAACAACTTTCTGTTTCTGTGAACACCAACTAATCGGATTAGACCCAAGAAAAAATATTAATCCCGAAGTACTTTTCCTGTCATTGGTATCACCAGCTAGATCACTGTCAGAATATCCGACCAGCTCCAAAACTCCTTCCTTCTTCTCATAAACACAACCGAGATTTAACGTACCTTTCACATAGCGTAATATGTGCTTTACTGCTGCCATGTGCTCTGTTGTGGGCTTCTCCATGTGTCTGCTCACCATGCCGACTGAAAACGCCAAATCCGGTCGCGTGTGCAATAGGTATCTCAAGCTACCAACTACACTTCGATACAAGGTTTTATCAACTGGAGGATTAGTACTCTCTTTGTTCAGCTTCAAACGTGGCTCCATCGGAATATGTGTTGAATTGCAATCTTTCATCCCACATTTATCTAATACTTTTCTCGCATAAGCTGACTGATTTAGAGTAATTTTATGAGGAGTCTGACAAACTTCAATTCCCAGATAATAACTAAGTAACCCAAGGTCACTCATGCTGAACAACCTTTTCATCTGAGATTTAAATTTATCGATATCTTGAATGCTCTCTCCCGTAATAATTAAATCATCCACATATACACCAACAATTAAGTTCCTTTTCTCCTGACTTCTGGTGTACACGGCATGCTCTAAAGAACACTTCTCAAAACATAGCACCTTCAGTGACTTATCCAGTTTTGAATTCCACGCTCTAGGTGCTTGTCTCAAACCGTACAACGCTTTGTGTAATTTCAGCACCTTATGCTCTTCTCCTTTTATCTCGAAACCTGGTGGCTGGATAACATATACATCCTCTTCCAATTCGCCGTTAAGGAAAGCGGATTTCACATCCATATGATGCACTTCCCAACCTTCATGTGCTGCAATTGAGAGCAGCAACCGTATTGTTTCCAACCGAGCAACTGGGGCAAACACTTCGTCAAAGTCTATACCTTGCCTTTGAACATACCCCTTAGCTACCAATCTAGCTTTATACTTCACAATTTTCCCTTCAGCATTTTTCTTCCATTTGAAAACCCATTTCAGTCCTATTGCTTTCTGGTTGTCTGGCAATGTAACAAGTTTCCAAGTTTCATTTTTCTGGATAGAAGATATTTCTTCCTCCATTGCTATTCTCCAACTCGGATCTGTTTTGGCTTCTTCATAGCTCGACGGCTCTTCCTCTCCTAGAAAACACAGCCCTGAATATTCTAAATCAATTGGAAAAGTTCTATCATACAAACTTTTAAGATCTCGCTTTCCACGTGGACCGACTGATGAACTTTCCTCGATCATTTCAGGTTGAACTGATTCGTTAAATTCACCCCCATTAACTTCTGGGGTATGTGGTGAGTTTGAACCAGAATTTCCTATATCAATACCAGACTCATTGATACTCTGTTGATTTTCCCTATTTTCTGTATCAAACATACCTTCAACCGTAAAATATTGTGCCGAAGGTGTGTTCCCTACTCCTCGTGTTTCTGTAACTGGAACTTTGTTCCACTCCCACTTCTTCTCTTCCTCAAACACTACATCTCGTGACACCACAACTCATCTTGTCACTGGATCAAACATCCGATAGCCTTTAGTATTCATGTCATATCCAATGAACACCATTTGCAAGTTTTGAAAGATGAGGCGTAGTATCTCTTACGTGTCCCACACATCCAAATATGCGAAAGTGTTCAACAGAGGGTTTGCGATTAAAATATGCTTCATAAGGAGTTTTTCCAGTGACACTTTTTGTTGGTGCTCTATTTAGGAGATACACGGCAGTTGACACCGCCTCTCCCCAAAATTCACCTGGAACTTCCATGCTTTTCAACAAGCTCCGTGCCATGCCGACCACCGTCTAATTTCTTCGTTCAACAACTCCATTTTGCTGAGGAGAGTATGGCGTCGTTAAATAACGCTTAATTCCCATCATCTCACAATATTGCTTGAACTCATTTGAGGTGAATTCTCCGCCTCGATCCGTGCGCAAAGCTTTCAGCCTACTGTTTTTCTCCATTTCAGCTGCAGCTTTGATCTTCTTAAACGCTTCGAACGCCTCATCTTTGCTTCGAATCAGCACCTGCCACATGAATCTAGTACAATCATCAACCAACAGTAGAAAATAACGCTTGCCTCCATTTGTAGCAGGAGTTATTGGCCCACACAAATCTCCATGTCATAACTCAAAAGGTGATTTCGCTCGGAATTTCGTCACTGCTGGAAATGGATTTCGATGTTGCTTTTCGATTAAACAACCATCGCAAATACGGTCCTCGTGCTCAATTATGGGCAGGCCATGCACCATCTGTTTTTGACTTAGAAGCTTCAAGGAATTAAAGTTCACATGACCATATCTTGCATGCCAGCACCACGCCTTATCTTTGCTTCTAGTCAGGAGGCACTCTGGATGTGTAGGATTGATATGTAGCACATACAAACGGTTCTTCGACCTGCTTACTTTAATTAACAATTTTTGAGTTCTGTCCAAAATTGACATCACCCCTCCTTCAACCATAATCTTGCACCCGTTCTCATCTAACTGACCAAGGCTTATTATGTTACTTCTCAACATCGGGATGTAGTATACATCTGTCAATATTCGGTGTGCACCAGTGAAACACTCGAATAAAACAGACCCTCTTCCTTGTATATCCACTGTTGACCCATCTCCAAACTTGACCGACCCTTTAATGTTTGTATCAAGTTCAGCAAACTTCTCGATACTACCAGTCATGTGATTACTTGCGCCAGTATCTAGATACCATGACTTGTCTTGGTTGCCATTCAACTTTGGCACCACCTTGTCTTCGTGCAATAGCAACTTTTTACTCTGTATTTCATGGCTAAGGATACAAACTTCTGTCATCAAAATGCCGGCTCATCATCTGTTTGTGTCGTAATAAGATTGGCTTGCTGCCTTCAGTTTGGTTTTGGGCAATCTTTTGCAAAGTGACCAAATTCATTGCAACTGTAACATTTCACCTTAGATATGTCAAAATTTCGTGATCTCCGCTCATCAAAAGTGTGACCACCATTTCCTCGACCTCCACGTTGACCACGTCCACGTCCACGTCCTCGACCTCTTCCGTGATAGCCTCCTCTTTTAGTGCTGTTGAAATTTCCATTTTTCTTCCCTTTTGCACACTTAGCCTCCCACTCAGCCTGAGTGAGAAGTAGTTGATTCTCACTGCCCTTTGACAGCTCTCGACCTTTAAGCCCTTCCTCAAAGGTTCTAAGACGACCAATTGCCTCTGATATTGACATATTCTCAATATCCCCAAATTGCTCAATAGTACCAATAATCTGAAGAAAACGATCTGGCACTGAACTGAATAACTTTTCAATCACCTCGCTATCATCGATTTTCGTGCCAAGTGATCGAATTTCAGCCACCAACGTCGTAAGTTTCATTTCTCTTTACCAAACATATGCGGATCCAACCACGATCCTATAATAAGAACAAGTGAGTACTCATTTACTTTTTCAGAGTCCTCCATTTGTAACTTGTTCAGTTGTCGTTTTAGCACCTGTACTCGTGCCTTCTTGACACGATCTTCGCCGACTCGCATCTCTCTTAGTGCTTCCCAGGCCTCCTTAGCCGACTGCTTCTCTGCAATTGCCATCATGACATCATCTGGCACTGCCTGAGATATAGCTACCATTGCTCCTTGATCCTTGTCGTCATCTCTGTCTGTGCCTTCAATCACTGACCATACCCCTAGTGAACGCATGATGATCTTCATCTTAACAACCCACATGCTGTAGTTTGATTCGCTTAACATAGGATATTGGATCGGGACTGAAATTCCTTTTGTCATCGTCTTGACAACTTCTGTTGACACAACACCTTCTTTGCCTGACATGGATTCTTGAACACTCGGCTATCGCAACCTTGCTCTGATACCAAATGTTGGTTCAGAGATTTTAATTGTTGTTTTTCTTCTTACTGGTATCAAAAATAAGAGAAGAAAAAATGACACGGGAGGAAGTTGGATGCAAAAAAAAAAACGGATGCATCATTTTCTGGTTTTTTTATTCATATAAACAGAGTAAAATAACTGAACACTAAAAAATAACTTCTACTCAAATAACTTCTACTAGCTTGTATTCAAAAATAAAAAACTACTATGCTAAAGCAAATACTGGACGCATATTTCAAACAACAAGATTAAATTATCACATAAAACTTCGACCGGAGCACTACCTCGACACCGGGAAATGGCCTCCGTCCGTCCTCACCACCTCTCTTACCGCCGCTGATGTAATTTGGCCGGAGAATCCACATGGAGTTCGAACTTCGCCGGACTGTACGGAAGCAGCTGCGCCGCTGGAAAACAGCCATTTCCGGCCACCTGGGCGCCAAGTACGACCACCTATCACCTTCCTGGGACGTCATTGAGCAGTATAGAGCACAATGTCGGAAAAAAATCGAGCTTCCTAGAGTTGCTGCTGCATCCTCGCATGTGTTGACGCCGTCGCCGGAATTTTCACGACCGTGAATCATGCTCAGCCATCCGAACGCTGTTTTAACAACCGTATTATGCCTTGGACGCCAGAAAATCTACCAGGAGATGGAAAACGAGCAGAAAAATGAAGTTTTGCGCTGTTTTGGACTCCCAAGTCCACATGGGTCGTGTGAGCCGAGCCGCTTCGACGGGTCGCTAATTGAGCTCTAGGCATTGTCGCACGACTCGTGTGACCAATGACACGAGTCGTGTGACCCTGGGCGCGATTTGTACGAGTTTGACGCGTTTTTCCGATTTTTATGGTATTTTCGACCTATTTCAACTAGGACTCGACCCCAACTATTTAAAAGACACTAAGGCACGTCTTTAGAGTCTTGGACATATTTTTCACATCTTTGGAGACTCTTGGAGGCTAGAAACACGAGTAAGACGAGGGAGAAAGCAGGGAAGAAAGGATCGACGGAGCGAATAAGCTTTTTCTTTCTTTTTCTTTTTTTCTTTCGAACTCAATGTTTTATATCTATTTTTCTTATTTTGAAATCATGTTTCTAGGCTAGATTTATATTAGATTCTAGGATTTGTTAGTACTCGGATTGATTTATGATTTAGTTTTTATTTCTTTCATTCCGGTTTATCTTTCGTTTATGAAATTCTTGTGCTTATTATTATTGTGTGAGTAGATGGCCACTATGAATGCATATTTGTGATTGATTTGAGACCGAGAGGAGATAATTGATTGCTAGAATTGGGAGATTTATAACGTAAGAGAATAAACAGACCGAGAGGTTGATAGGACCTTGCGAGAGAACGAAAATCCTAGGAACTTATGGGAGTTAGTTGTTCATCTTGAGACCGAGAGGAGATAGATAATAATTAATATCTACGATTTGACTTGTTCGAGAGCAAGGTTTGAAATCAATTTAGCGATTATCTCTACGATTGATAAAATTAAATAAGGTTTGTTTGAATATAAACGTTTTATGAATTAATTCCGAGGAACGCTTAGCCTAGAATCTATCTTTTGTGTCTTATTTTATTTTTATTTTTTAGATAAATTAGTTTCTAGTTTAATTCTTAGTTTATAATCATCATTCAATTCACTAGTCTAGATAAAATTTAATCGTCATTATTTTAGTACTTAATTAATTTAACTACAATCTCTGTGGAATACGACCTTGCTCGCCACTACCTATAACTATTCCGTACACTTGCAGATAGCGAAAATAATTAGCGAACACAACGCCAGGAGAAAAAGCTTATGCTTTAATTGTAATGAAAGATTTACCTCGGGACACGAATGCAAGGAAAAGCAGACATTTTTATCGAGTTTACCGAGTCCGATGAGGAGGAACGCATGTAGGACAGACCAAAATACGACACTGAGCCTCCCGAGGATGATCCAGAGATATCAATTCACGCGATGGCAAGAACCAAAGGAACTAAAACGATGAAGCTACCAGTGTGGATTTATAACCGTCAAGTTGTGGTGTTAGTCGACAATGGTTCGTCACATAATTTTATTAATGCCAAATTGTCCCATGAATTGAAGTTGTCGGTGACGAACGAGAGCCTTTTGACGTGAGAGTTGCCAGTGGAGAAATATTAAGGTGTTCGGAGTATTTTCAGGACGTGCCAATCAAACTGCAGGGCGTGACCTTGAAGGCCGATCTTTACGCATTGTCTTTGGTAGGTCTCAATGTGGTACTTGGGGTGCAATGGTTAGAGGGCTTAAGACCGATCACTACGTATTATATGGTCAGAACGCTGGAGTTTCGTTCAGGGGACAAGTTGGTTAAATTGACAACCAAAACCGATAAAGGCGTCATAGAGTCGGGCGTGAAAAGTTTGGAGAAATTGTGGAAAGATGGAAACCAACTTATTGCTATCAAGGTAGACGAGCGGTGTTGGGAGTCAACGTCCTTGTTTAAGATTTCTAGATCCCATGGGGGCGTGGAAGTCGCCGAGTTTGTGAGCGAGTCGGTGTCGATTGATTACGAAGGACCTCTTCTTTTGATGTCGAGAAACATGAGTCGAACAATACAAAAATGAAAAAAATTGAGAAGGTGACTTTGGAGAAATTTTATCTTGAGGACAAGGACATACTCGAAGGGGATGAGAATGATACCTATCAGGTCTTCGACGGACCAACGAGCAGTAACAGATGTTGCCAGGTTCACGCGGAAAGCACGGACGACGTCGAGATGCAGGCAGCGCGACAGGCGATCGACATAGCAGACAGCGTGCGACCGTGTGAGCCAGCACACGAGACAATGCATGAGGCAGAGAGGGCGTGACCGCACGTGACGGTGTGATTGGGAGGCTCACGCACGAGACTACGCGACCATCGACAAGACGACCAGCGAGACCTTGCAAAAGTGAACGGGACGCACTAGGCAGACTGCCTGTCGCGCCGCGAACTGAGAAAACCACGTGAGGGCGTCGGGTGCAAGCTGGGCGATGCACGGGCGACACACAGGAGAGACTGAATAGGCGCAAGGACGACCCGAGATTCTGTTCTGCGGGCGGCGACCTTGCGTGAGGCACACACAGAGAACGTGCCTTGCGCGACAAGTAGACGATATTCTTCTAGAAGATGTTGGTCGATTCTAAAATACTTAGAGGGTGTTTGTCTATAATTTTTTCCAATCTATACTCAATTCATACTCAAAATCTAGCTCAACTTTACCTCAACCCCACTATCCTCAATATTATCAATATAATTAAATACATCAATTCTAATTCACTATTTACTCATTCACATAATTTTAACTAAACATCAGTTCACATCATATTTCTCTTTCTTTTACATCAAATCAACTCTAATTATCTTATTTTAAATATTATTTTAATATAAACTCAAAATTACACTAACAACTGACCAAACCAAAATTTTCAAAATTAACAATGGTTAACCCAAAAAACCTCGTTTTGAGCGGATATATATGTATCCAAGCACGCTCTTATTATTCCTGGATTATATTTCTTAGTTAATTATCCTAGTATGTTTAGGTTTTTATTTATTTGGGTAATTCTTAAGATCTTAGTTATTTGCTTTCCTTAAGACTAGAGTTTAATTCTCATAAGCTTAGTATTTCTTTTCTTTAAATACTCATATATGTTATTATATTCGAATTAAGAATTCAAGCAATAATTTCATATATGTATATATACTACGCTCTCTCTCTCTCTCTCTCTCTCTCTCTCTCTGCGATAAAAGGGGAAAATCGTAACCTAGTCCGCCGCTCAGATTTGCCGCTGATCTACCTCCCTCGGTGCCGGTAGGGTTCGACCAGCGGTCGCCCCTAACCGCTCCTCCCGATATGGAACTTATGCGCCTCGAATTTGATGCGGCTTGGTGCGGACGACTCTCAATTGACGGCGGAATGGCGAGAGGAGGTGTCGTCTATTTGGTCGAATTCCGGTCGGTTATGGGTGGCCCTGCTTCCCAGTCACTGGCGGACCATCGATGGTTGGCAGTAAGCCTTCTTTCTCTCTGTTTTCGGCTTCGTTTGGCTTCCTTTCCGTGAGTATCTGTTTTTCCGACGGAGCCTCCGGTGGAGTGGGCTGTTGGTCGCAGGGATTAGCGGCGGTTTCGGTGGTGTGTGGTCTGAGGTGGGAAGAGGCCCCGGATGCTGTCCAGGGTGGAGGAAACGTGCCATCTTCCCCCCTCCCCCCCCCCCCCCCCTGTCCGGCTAGTGGTGTTAGGCGGCGGGGGTCTGGGGACCTGGTTCTCTTGGGCTCGGCTAGTGGTGTTAGACGGGTTCGGGATGTGCTGGTGGGGGTTGGCTGAATTTTCTCTCAGTTGGAGGTGGGTCGATTCGGGGAATGGTCCGGGGCTCGGTCTCGGCTGCTTGTATAGGCGGTTAGCCGCAGTTTCGGTAGTAGTTTCTCGGGCTGGGACTCCTTCTTGTGTTGATCGATCACTGCTAGTGGGGACTGCTTGTTTGCCGCGGGAGGGTTGTTAATTTTTAGGTTATTTGTTGTTTTTGTTTTGTGCTTTATATCTATGTTTTATCTGTGTTTGAGGTTTGGGCTGTTGGCCTCGGTTTGCCCGAGTGTGACCTTATTATCCTGTTGGGATCCCATACCCGGGAATTACTCTGTTGGGGTCGTCTTTGTGTTTTGTGTTTTGTTCTAGTTTTTAGTGTCCTAGTTTGTTGTGTTGCCGAGGATTACCCTGTTGGGGTCGGCTCTAGGCAGTCTTGGATTGTCCTCCCTTTTTTATTCAACTATTGGCTGCTTGTATTCAGCCGGTGGCTACTCCTTTGCACATTTGTGCGTATTTGTATAATGCATCTATCGTTTC
>BKCP01006393.1:239790-268971 GCA_008636005.1 Striga asiatica
AAGAGTCATATGAATAAACAAAAGGGTTTAAGATATGTTCGATGTTGTACCAACTACCCAAAAAAAAAGATATGTTCGATGTTCGTTGAGTCTTCTGTTTGGTCGTCGGTGTATACCGTCTTTTCTTGCTTTCTTTGATTGTGGGTGTAAGTGATGATTATTGAAAGTGGACTTGTGTGGGATTGGAAAATTCAAAAAAATAAAATGTCATTATTGTGAAATAAATGTAAATTATTGGCTTGGACATGGCGTTAATGTTATCCAGCTGTTGCAGCAAAAATATAGGACCCCAATTACACCATCCCATGATTTTAGCCCAATTTCTTACTTTCACATCGATTCAAAAAGGTTATTATCTTATATATTTATTCAAAACGTGTTGAGCTTAGTGGACAGACCTGTACAATTCAAATATTGGTATAACAAAATTTTGTGCATCGTAATTTGGTTTGTATAAACATTTATTGCTTTGGAATCAATTTTGTCTTACAAGAAAATGATATAATTCTAAGGAAAATATATTTCAATAAAATTCTCATGTATATTTCAGAGTGCTATTAGTTTCGTTTGAATTTTCAATGGATTCAAATGAAAATTCCAACAAAAATAATGCGTATAGCAATTCGTCCCCAATTCTCCAAAGAAATAAGGTTCCTTACTGTTTTCCTAATTTTTATAGCCTTCGATAGGCTCCTGTAATAAAGAGGCTCGGGAGCAGCCCAAACCCCTAAATAAAATCGCAGTACAGACACTTTAATTCGTCGACAAACTAAGACTTTTCATTCTGTCATCTCCATTATTTTCTCGTTAAATCAACACTAACTAAATTAAACTCTAAATAACACACCATCGCTCCGGTGGTCCCGTTGGCGAGAACGGACATCAATAATTATCCAAACAGTTAGATATGAAGGACTTAGAAAAATCGGTACGTATTCTTGATGTAATTGAGCACATATTCTTGATGTAATTGATCTCTTACATAAAGGTAGAAGTATAATCATGATGTTCTGACATTCTGTTCATTACTTTCATATTCATGTTATACACGAAGAAATGACTTGATCGTCGAAGGCTCTACGTCGGGATCCTCCAAACGCTTTTTAGGTACTCGAACGAGAGAATCAATCACGAAACGGAGATCAAGAGAAAATCGGCTGAACAATACCGGAGTTATTTGGCAGATCTCTATTAATTCCAACAAATTTTAGTTACACTATCTTCAAATTTTTGTTTTTCATTAAACAAAAAGTGATTTTATAATATTTTATAATTTATAATTGAGTTATGAAAATTTAGTTACTTATTAATTCATGATAGTATGGAAGTATTTATAATTTTTAAGTTTAGCTATCCTATAGAAATTAAAGAAGGTTAGATTTTTATGGAACAATTGGCGAAACCAATTTTCTACACATGACAAGTGAAAAATAGCAAATTTTTAATTAATTAGAGAATATAATTTTGCTATTTTTACTTGTATGGTATAAAAAAAAAATTCCACTATGAAGACAACAGTTGACACCATATAAAAACTATAGATTTGTTTTCCATAAATATTAAAACAAAGAATGCAAATTTAACAGGAAATTTTTTACAAAATATTTATAGAAAACCTTCTCTGTTAATACACAAAGAATTCATTAACAGCCCTAATCTTTAGCCTCAATATCTGATTGGTGATTAGTTGCCGGGCTGCGAGATCTTGTTCGATTGGTAATCTAAAAGCCTGTAAAAGCTAGAATGTACCTCTCAATCACCTATGGCGCTATGAGTCAGCTGCCTCAACTAGATCAATCGGACATATGGCAATATCATTTGTAATCCCCAAATTTTAAAACTTTGATAGCTATATTAGCACGAAATACAAAGGTGCATGTATAATGAAGCAGACATGGAGATCCCTTACATCATATTCGAAAACAAACACATATACCTTGCAATCCACAACAGAAGAATGACATTACAATCGCACAAGTATTACAACATTAAAATTCTATCTTGTAGAAGCTTCGGGGTGTTAATCCCACGAATTAAGCAAATACATAGGAGTGTACCCAATTACAGATTGGGATTGAACAAGAATGGTGGAACTTAGTTAAAGAAGGTTTACCGTCCCAATTGGCCAAATAAATTACGGCGCACATGGGAGGACTACAAATCTTGTCAATAATTTATCACTTTTTTCCCATTAATAGTTGAAGCAGCACCCCTAGTTGTCTTCACGTAGGCAACATAATCACTGAAATGCATGGTAAATAGGGTACTCTGATAACGAGTAAGTTGAATATGCTTTCGCAGTTGTCCTGTGATTGTGCCACTATAACCTGCCTTTCTCATCAATGAGTCGATAGCTTCAATTTTTGTCCAGCCTTCCAGGCAAAGAACCAAATAGAGAATATCAAGAGACTTTAACCCAGATATATATACACTACTCGACTACATGAGACATTTCATTCACAGACTCCATCCTCAGGCCTAGAGAAAACAACAATGGAGAAAAATCTCGATTGGGTATCAAAAGTATCCATTTCTGCTCTTTCATATGATTTTGATTCTTTTGGACATTTTGTTTTTCCTAAACAATCCACTTAGTATCACATTTCTAACTACCAATCATTTTTAATTATCAATTTATTTTTTATTTCAATTCAACTTTAACCATTATGCTTTTTTATTTGAAATCAATTCACATTATCAAAAGTTCTTCATTTTTCCTCCAGAAATTTTCTTCCACTTGCTCTGGTGGAAACATTTGGTTTTTCAAAATTCGGGTGTGACTGGATTGAAAGTTCCGCTAGGGAATAGTGACAAAAAGAATTGTAAGAGAAATAACTCTTTAAGAATGTGGAAAGACATAAGATGGAAGTAATGATTAAAGTTGATGTCATACAAAAATAATAGACTAATAATTGGTAGTTAGAAATATGTAAGTGGATGGATAATTATAAATAGTTATTATTTACTTTTATTTTGAAATTTTGTTGATAAGACGGGAGAAGAAGTGATATCAGTGAATAGTGCATTCCCATGTATGCAATCACAAAGTTCGAGTAAATAAATCTCTGTTGGAGTGAAATTGATTTTTATTTTTCTTTTTTTGTGCATCCCATAGCTTCTTCCATATCCAATCTCATTAGCGTTCCATACAGTTTCGAAGGGTAAATATGGACTTACCTTCATGAGCAGCAACCTCAGGCAAGTAAGTGGCACTTCGCCTTGTATTATGGTCAGGATCTGTAAATTCAATAATTATTCCATGTTTTCCAACCTACATATACAGATCTTTTATCAGACAGTTTCTGACTCATCATACAAATTATTTCATAGACCATACTCGTCAGGGAGTTGTTGATGTTTCTGAATTATAATAAAATCCGACAACAAAACTATGTCAAACCGCCTGCACCACTCCATTCCGTATGGAGACAATTTCAGAATTACAGTTATTTTTATTTACGTTTTAATTTAGCATTCTAGATTTGTAGGGTTTTCCAAATACTTAAGGGTTTTAGTATTCTTTTAGGGTCTTTAGGGTACTTTTTCATGTCTAGCTATTTCTACAATTTTCTACCTTTTGATATATTTAAAGTTAACTTCAATTTATAGATTAAGTTATTGGGACCGGTCTTATGTGACAACAGTGTATCTCTACCAACAAAGGCATCTATGCATTGCTACACAAGGTTTCAAAGACTACGTCAGTTACTTGGATAAAAGTGACATTAAGTGAAAATTTAAGGTTTGCCGAGGAAATGGTATGATGCGTTAGGCAATAAGTGAAAAAATTAAGGTCGGCTTGTGGTCTGTATAGGACGTAGTTTCTTCACACTGAAAATCAATGAGCATGAACATAACCTAGAGTTCATTACACATGTAGTGCTATGGGCTTGTACTGAGCTTTTACTATACCACTGTTCAGCAGAAAATGCTAGTCGATTACATTTCTCATTATCAATCCAGCCCATAATGGAGCTACAGAAATATTATCGTTGGGGCGAAAGTTTCAATCCTACCGGAACCCATAAGGAGCTTCTGCCTCAGATTCTATGTAAGACTATCCAGTTAAGGAAATGAGACTAAGATAACTTAAACACCAACTATTTTCTGATAAAACACATGGAAATACAGCTTATTGGCACACTGATTATCCCAAAAAAGAAGTGTGCCACTCTCATATCCAATTTCTCCTTTCTCCTTGACATTCAAATTTCCCCCCTAAAAACTGTTAAGTAGCTGTCCACAATCATATATTTAAGGCATAGGTCATTCTCAATACACTATTCAAAATTGACGATGAAATAAATCGGATATTACGCGAACTGATTCAAGGTTGTGAAGAACATACAAACTGACCTCCCAATCAAGGTAGTCATTAGCAGTTTCATAGTTAGTCAGGATGGAAACTGTACATTCCAAGTAAGGCAACTCTTTAGCTTGTATAGGGGGGAAACGGCGGTCCCTCAGGGCACTGTAAATACAATTCCAAGATTTAGAGGATATATTTTGTGCTCCAGTAATGGTGGCAAAATGCACTAAACCCAAGTGAACAATTCTAAAGCGTAACCATAGAGAATAAACAAACTGGATTTTATAGTGCAAACAAAATGTCAAACCACCTGTACCATAAACCATTTTTAGTATTCTTAGATCGGTTGAAATTCTCAGAAAAAACACAAAAGAAAAAGAAAGGTTTGGTTGAATTTGTCTATTTTGGAACAACTTTCCAAGTTATCCTACTTTAGAAAAAAAAAAGAGAGAGAGAGAGAGAGAGAATAAAAGAAAATGAGATGATACAGTAGGATGATAAAACATCATAGACCTTGGAGAAACCTCATGCTCTCTACAAACTTCACCAACCAAGAAATTACAATAACTCCACAAACCTAGAGAATATATTTTCTGAAAAGTAATGTTGCAGTCTTAATTATTTAAAATCATAATAGCATCAGAAGTGAGAGTAAATAAGGCTGAACGTCATCTCGCTAAAGTGGGGTGGAAATAATAAGACCAACTCCAGCGCATCACCAGATGTGGTGATTTGCACTAGAGTGGAGAGAGCTCCAACCCATCGCTAGGTTTGCGTGCTATATCAAATATATGAACAGTGTTGCCTGAATTCTGGCGGAACACTGTAGCGCATCTCTACAAATTTTTTTATTTTTTTATTTTTATTTTTGGTAATTTAATGCAATTTTTGGTAAATCTTTAGAGTAATTTAATACAATTTTAGGTAAATATTTGTATAATGTATATTAGTAAATGCCTTTATTATGTTAAATAACTTTGCGCTTTTTATGTAGTGATGTATTATAATTTTATTTTGTAATTTTTTAATATTACAATATGAATAAAAGTTTACCACAAGTAGATTTCTTTAAGAAGAAAACTTACCACACACATAAATCATAAAATACATAAACAAACACAACATGATTAAACTTCGGATGACTTAAAAATCTTCTGAACACATGAATAAAAAAAAAATATATAAAATTAAAAAAAAATATATATTAGAATTTATTTGAAATATAAAATAAGTAAAAAAAATATATTTAATGTAGAGTAAAATGTAGCGCAAACGACTGGAGACGAAACTAGATATTTGGATTACTCTACTCTAGAGTAGAGTAAACTCTATACTAGAGTAGAGTAAAGGGCTGGAGATGGTCTAAGCAAAAACACATGTAAACAAAGAATGTACGTTCTAGGACATGAACATGGATAAGTTCACAATCTACCAAACAAGGGTAGGAAGAGGAAAGAATGTTCAGGTGATAGAAACATAGGTCATATTAAAGGACTAGGACAGCGGCTTCTTTAATTATTATCTTTTCTTTATCTTCATCAATGCACTGGAAAATTTGGCATTTATTTCCATCAATTCATTTGTGTCGTAGCCAATTAATTATTTTCACGTAAGCATAGTTTTAAATGGGTGATTTGCACACGGCCTGGCCACGAGGTGAGGGGCGAGGCCTCGGCAACATAGACACCAAAATATATAAAACAATAATAAAGATGGTGATGTTACATAATTAAGTTCAAATTTATGGATCTCTGACAAGACTTACGAAGCCGAATAAGTTGATAACTTTGTAAATATCTAGGTTCTATGTTCATCCATTACCTGACCATTCACATAATATGTCCTGCTCCAGCATTCCATCTCTTATATTGATAACTTGAACAGTATACAATAACATTCCACATACAAATGGGAGGAAACAGACCTTTACCTCGAAGACTTAACAGAGATGCAAAACAATAAACCAATTTTTTATTAATCCCATCACATATTAACCATTTCTGAGAAACCTCAAATTCTTCCTTACTCAAAATTACAAAATTACAGAAGCAAAATTGTCCATGCTGCATATTTAGGTTACAATACAGAAGGTGAAGAGTTGTATAAGGGAACAGGGCAAGCATTAGCAAGCAGATGAAATATTAGTTCATAGTATTAGATCATTTCTTGTTATTAACTAAGCAAGTAAGTTTCACCACAAAGGGCAATAGATGCCAGATGAGATAGATTTAAAAACGGAAAGGTATCCAGGATAAAAAGAAACTTAAGTACACAGGTAGTGATAAGAACTTCTTGCTCCAATACATAACTCAAAAGTACAGCATTGAACAAAATATGAAGATACTTAAAATGAGCTAATCAACCATGATTACCTAGTTAAAGCATAATCCTTGAATCCACTAATTATGCAACGAGCTTCAAGAGTTCCTATGCAGCCACGTAAACGAGGTTCCCCACCATTGATCACTTTCTTCCAAGTCACAAACAATGGACTGAAACCAATGAAGTAAAACTGTTTTCTTATTACCGATGAAGCTAGGAAAATCAAACACAACGAGCCATCACAATATTTACGCGTAGACCAACTATAGAAACCGTAGAATAAAAGGGGAAAGAAGAAAAGGAGAACAGCATAGTGATGTGCGCTTGAATTTTGTAGAATAATATGTGTTTTAAAAAATGATTTAAAATATTTAAATTTGAATAAGGATATGTGTTTTGATCGAGCAGCAACATGTGATCCATGTAGCCAACCCCACTTAATGGGATTTTGACGGCTTGTTGATTGATTATTGATTGAATAAATAAAACAATGGCACAGTGACCAAAGCCTTGCAACAAATCCGAGAGTAGCTTTGAAACAAGACGACACCGCACCCGCAAAACCTCCACATTAGTATTTTTCAAATGAAAACTTCAATCATTTAGCAAGACCCGCCAGAGTATAAAAGTTAACAACCAAACTTTCGTAAATTCAGAAATCACATTACTCTAAAAAAGAAGCAGCAATTCCAACAGGACACCAGTCACATAAACTAGAAACGGGAAGGACATACCATAAAATCAGGGGAAAATAGAAAGTGCATGCTAAAATGCAATTAACCCATACAACAATTTATACATTTCTTAAGCATATATAGACAAAACCTTGCACATAATTTTTCTTTATATGTGGCTATTATAACATATCTTTATAAATGAAAAAGGTTAAAATTTGAGAAAAATGTAGCAGAATTGCAGTCTATTAAACGTCGTACAACAACAATAAGGGATAGATTTCCGTACTGTTGGCCGTCATCGAAAGCTGGAGGAGGGACCTCCTCGTTGTTATAGTGTGCCACCAGTGTGTCGAAGCAGAAAACCACCATCTCCCTATTTGCCGACACCATTTTTTCTTTTTCAAAAAATAAAAGAAAAGAACTCTTGACAGAATAGAAATAATCGATTGATTGAATATTCGATCGGGCAATGGTTAATTAGAGTAAGAATTCAAAAAGAAGAAGAATAATGGAATTGAGTTAGGGTTTGAGCGAGCGAAAGGAATAGTGCCGGGGACAACTCTAATATAACGAGAAGGACCATCATCTATTTCACCCATCCATCATTTATACTTTTTCTTTTACACTCNTAATATACTCCCTCCGTTTCTTATTAAATGTCGTTTTAATTTAAAATTTCTAAATTACGATTTTAATGAGTTGTGTAATAATTTTATCTTTTAATCTTATTAAATTTAATTTTTGAATTATTAATGGGTAGTTTTTAAAGATAATGTTTGTTAAAGAGAATAAAGATGTAAAAATGAATATAATATTTCCAACGACAATTAATTTGCAAAAAAGTTGACACCCTACAACGACATTTAAAACGAAACAGAGGGAGTATATATTTTTCACCCCTCACAAGGCACGAAATGTTGAAATTTAAAAAAAGTATAAGATTTGCACTTATACTAAGGGTCTGTTTGGTTTGATGGATTGTGCATGATATCACACTATTTAACAATATTTTTATCTCATTAACATGTTTGGTTTCAATAATGAGGCCCTTGAAATGAGTAATAGCCCGGTTAGTTTTTAAGATATTTCATGATTATATATTCCATCTTTAAGGTGGGATGTGGAGTGTATCATTATTTTGCTATTAAATTTACATAATTACCCATAACTCTTTTCTTCCACAAATTTCCACAATTTCCCCCAACTTTTCTAAGATAACCTTTCTTATCCTCCTCACACCTCTATTTTATTCTCCAGTTTCATTAACGACCAAGCTCTCCAAAGAAAGACAACCCTAAATGACTCCGTCGCCGCCCTCCGCTCTTGGACCTCAGGCGACCGCACCCCGAGACTCCCGACGGTGCCGTCCAGAACCCAGCCTCAAGTCGGTCGACCTGCGGGGCCCAAATCCTCCTTCTACAGTCCCCCAACGTCGCGGCGCAATGCCCGCTGATCTACAACAATATTGCTTTCCGACAAGGATTTTCTCAACGTTTGTGTTTCCGACGAACAAAGAAGGAAAAGAATGGAATTTCTATTGTAGAATTTTGTATCAATTAAAGAAAAATCTGTCCTTTTTTTTTTCAACAAGGAATTATTTGTTGTAAAAATTGGGGTTTTGGATTTTTTTCGTGCGTTTTTAATACACTGTGAGCAAAGGAATTGGTATATGTGAAAGCTGCTTAGTTTTTAAATTGTGTTTTCATGGATTTCAATTTCAGAAGAAATATGAATTTTTGCACACTCAAGCTTGGGGCTGCGGGAGATAAAAACAGGCATGGTGATGCGCGAAGATGAAAACAAACATTTGCAAATTGAATTTTAAATAAAGGATAAAAAGGTAAATTCAACTTAAAGGTTTTAATAATCATTTAGTAACCAAACAAGTTAATAGCCCTCTTTTATCAAAAGGATAACACATAAATATTTTAGTGAGAAATAATCAAGCTCAATCAATAATACTAACCAAACTCACCCTAATAATAATGTAAGTTCATGTAAATTTATGAAAGTCTAACAACTAAACCCGAATTTAAGGAGAATGTCTCACTCTCACTCAGAACTCTTTCATTACGTAAGTGTTTTGCCAACAAGTACAAATATGAATTACTCACCTAAACTTCTTTTAGCAAATCTACTTTGTACATCCATCTACCTAACAACTTTTTGACTATGCGCGTGTGATACGCAAATTGGTAGAGTTGACCCTAATTTCTGCTTTTATCGCTTATCGATGAACCCATAGAGATTCATAGTACCTTTCTGGTCGTAATGTTGTTAGCTTCTTCAAACGTCATCCTTCCAAGATCTCCCACTGGAAATTAAAATATTATTTTATTCGACCTCCCCCTGGCACCTTCGACTTCTCCCTCGAGTGGCTTCATGAGCTCCGGCCAGGTGAAAAACCCCAAACCCTGCGTTGAGTATGATGCTCTGATCGTCAAGTGGAACGAGCGACCATTTCATATCGTAAAACCGACCAACGACCCGTAACTCTTATTTCATTGCGGGCTCTCTAACTGCTCGGCAAAGCCGATTACTAACATAGATAGGCACCTCATTGTACTTGCGATTCATAGCGCTGACCTCCGAGCTAATTCTAACTTATTTTCTAGATTTTTCTTTTTCCAAAGTCTCTCTTCAGCACAATGACCACCGACCCGACCCCTAAGGAAAAAAAGTTGAGGTCCACTGATGACCAACCCTCTACCACTAAGGTGATTGAGCTCGACTCAGCCGAGCCCGAGAGTACCACCCCGCAGCCCAATCAGTCAGGGAAAAAACAACAGCGCACTAAACGCAAGAAAGGGAAGACTTCCTCCAAGAAAGCAAAGGGGGTGGAGGCACCTAAGGGAAAAGAGGTATGTTGCACCCTTCAACCCTCGAAAAGCCAGGTCCTTTGCGGAAACCAAGGGTGTGGGTTCCCAAGCTTCTTATCTCGTCTCCATTTTCCCTGGGGGTGAGGCTAGACACTTGAAAACAAGGAAGGGTCGAGTTTCCTTGATCACCTACCATCTTGTCCAGGTATAAAAACTTTTTATTTATCATTCTTGTTTGCATTATCCTAGTCTCATAACAAAACTGACTTTTTTATCATTAACCTTGTAGACGTTGGTCGGCTTGGCTCCCCTTCTCGACGAGTACAATTAAGATTTATTGAACGGACCACGAATGATACGTTTAGTACCAAGTAAATAATTATACCTCATTTATTACTCGTACTCTGAATCTAAAAGATAATAAAAGGGCATATATATTCGATATTTACAACTTTAATTCACCAAAAGGTGAGATCCACTTATTGAGCAATAGACTGGGAGATTGGGGTACTAATATCAAACATATAATGTGTTGTTAATTATTTACGGACATTGTGTCTTGATATGTTAGGCTGGCGATGTCCCCAAAATGAGCTCAAAATGTTTATTATGCTAAACCCTACAGGTGGATTAGTTTTCTATATAATAATAAGGTTGAGTGGTACTAGTTTTGGAAAAACTTAATTCATTGATGTTATATCTTAAACATGATGGGATAAACTAAGTGAATAAATGTAGAGCCAAATATATAATTTGGGCCTAAAGTGGAAGTTCAATAATATTCTTTTAGTAGAATTGAATATTATTCATATGGATTGAGTGTAGGTGGACCAAAACCTAGTTGCATAATCATATGGGGAGTGCTACTTAAGCACCTCCTTAATATTGTTCCTGTTGTAGCTTATAAATACACCACGTCCCCTCATTGTTTCACACGTTCTTAAACCTCATAATCTCGTCGAACGCACGAGTGGTACTAGTTTTGAGTGGTACTAGTTTTGGAAAACTTAATTTATTGATGTTATATCTTAAACATGATGGGATAAACTAAGTGAATAAATGTAGAGCCAAATATATAATTTGGGCCTAAAGTGGAAGTTCAATAATATTCTTTTAGTAGAATTGAATATTATTCATATGGATTGAGTGTAGGTGGACCAAAACCTAGTTGCATAATCATATGGGGAGTGCTACTTAAGCACCTCCTTAATATTGTTCCTGTTGTAGCTTAAAAATACACCACGTCCCCTCATTGTTTCACACGTTCTTAAACCTCATAATCTCGTCAAACGCACGAGTGAAAAAGAGAGAAAAACTTGAAAGGGTCTAAGAAAGCGATAAAAATATAGTGTTTCCAAAATACAAGGTCTTCATCTTTTTTTTTTTCTCAAAAACCGATCACATGAGGCATCTATGAGGAGACTCCAAAATTTGTCACCCACCAAGACGATCGAGGAGGTGTCTGAATTATAGTAGAAGATAACAAGGTGATCAAGGCTATCCTTTTGTGCAGTCTCGTAGACCATTAAATCGACTTAGATTTGGTAAAAAATTAGACTGTAAGTTTCTAATCATAATTTTAGATCCTTGCGTTAAGGATTAAATTCTTAGTTTTTCAAGCGTGCACATCGATCAATGTTCTCCACCAAATTCAACATGGAATCGTAAACTCAATGATGCTGATGGTGGTGAATTATATCAAATATTACTATGATAGAATAATATGCTGAAAACATTGGTGTTGTGCAAATTAAATTTTCCAAAGTTATAAGTGATAAAATGAGGCATATACTCTTGAAGAAAAGTATATAAACATTACAATAATCAATTTATAATGAGATATCTCAATATATTATGTTAATATGGGAACTGAATAAGTGTCGACACATAAAAATGAATAGAGTTGTAAGTAATATTGACGAGGTTGACCGATAACGAGAATATTGAAATTCACTGATAATGAGTGTATTGAAATCCATCAATTAAAATTTAGAATATCATTGTGAAAATATATATTGTCAAAAGTATTATTTTGAGATTTTGATAAAGAATTGATATTGAAATTTTGAAGAGACAGAATATTTATTCATGCATATAATGACTCATATAAAGATTGTTATTGAAATGAAAATGTATATGATTGAGGTTTTTGTCCCAAATGAATTGTTTTTTAAAACTTGACAAGACAATTGTGATTTAATTGTTATAAAATGTTTAAAAGAGGTTTATGATATAATAAGAATGAGTTTGAGACAGAAAGTTGCACAAAAAACATGATATAAATATCATTAGTATCCATAAACTTGAAAGAATAATAGATTATTATGATGAATGAAGAAGATATATGGAATATACATTGTATTGTTTTTCTCTTGGTTGAGATTTTGTCCTATTGGGTTTTCCAAAAAGATTTTTTAGTGAGGCAATAGAAATGACGTATTCATGTGAATTCTATACTATTTTTCCATCATTAAGATTTTGTCTCACTGGATTTTTTTTCATAAAGTTTTAACAAGGTTCTGAAAACCAAACCGGTGAAGCTACTTGTTCAATGGTTCACCGGTCAGACCAGTGGTCAAACCGGTTTAATTAATATATATTTTTTATTTATTTAATATCTATGATATATATATATATATATCATTAATTTTATAATGTATAATGATATTTTTCTAAATAAATAAAGAAAAAAATAAATAAAGAATTGTATATATTCTAATTATTTTAACTAGCATGTCCGATTGAAAGTATAAGCTTANTATTTAAGTCACATTCTTTAAGCACTCTTGTAGGCTTTCAGCCATGTAAGGCTCAATAGAGCAATAACGGCCCAATGATTATAATAAGCCTTTATTTGTGAACATCCCACATAAAAAACACTAACAAAATAATTTAGCTATTTAATTGATTTTACAACCACCTCTACTCAAAGTCCTCAATTGGACCGCTAGCCCGCACCAACCACTATTGGTTTTAGTGGTTTGACCAGTTTTTAAGTGGTTCAACTTATTTTTTAGCCACTTTCGGGCCCCAATGATTCCATACACCAAACTGGATCGGTGTATTTGTCGGTTCCCAGTTGAACCGGTCGAACTAGTCGGTCCGGTTCGATTTTCAGAACCATGAGTTTTAATGATGCATATTCATGGTATGATGAGGATTATTGAATGTGATTCCTCATGATAAGAAGACATTGACATAGTTGTACTCTTTTTCCTTCGTTCAAGTTTTATCTCACAAGGTTTTCTTCACAATGGTTTAATAAGACAACACATTGATGCTCCACTAAGGATGATCTATTTAAGGAGAAAAAATATTTTGCTTCTACAATGCTTATGTTTTGCTCCACCGAGTTTTCTTTACATGATACAGCGGTACCTAGTGACCACAAGCTACTAAACAAGATATTCAAACTAGGCTTTTCTTCCAAATAATTTAGATATGTTTAGAAAATATTTTTTTAAGGGTAAGTGCTATTATGTAGTAGGTTCACCTATTGTATTAATTTTAATAAGTGTGAACGGCTAATTTGCCCTTATTGTAATTGTACTATTACAATTTGTCAACATAAGTTTTTCTTTAAATAGTAGTTTCAGTTATAATGAATACTATATGAAGATAATACATTCTCTGTTACAAATTTTTGTGTAAGCTAGCCTAACCATTAGGTGGGTCGACCCGCCATAATCTATGAACAAAAATACATACTTATACTATCAATGTCATACATTTGTTTATGAAGTGTTACGAAGTAGGCATATTTTTATACAAGTATGCATATTTATAAAAATAATACGTAAACCTATTAGTACTATTTCTGTATTATCTCTTTGTCTATAGTTATATAACAATTTTAAATTTTTAATGGTACATGAAGAGGACAATCAAGCACTATAAAAATGGCTTCACGTGTTTGGATACAAATAAACAGTTTTTTACTGGGTTTTTTTTTTTGTTACCCGTGTTTAGATTTAAAAAAGTTAGTTTGCTTAGTTTTTAGAAGGATATTAAAATAATATTTTAAAAAAATAATTAAAATTAATTTGATGTAAAAGTAGTGCTATTAAATTAAATGAGTTTGGTTTGACTCGACTCATTAAGGCTCGAGTTCGGCTAGAGTTTGAGGCCTTAACGAGCCGAGCTCGAGCTCATTTAAAGCTCGTTTGGTTAAAGCTCGGCTCGATAAGGCTCGTTAAGAGAATTTTTGTATAATTTTTTATAGTTTGTCTCGTTAAACTCAAGATTCGCTCGTTTGGGCTCGAACTCGGCTCGTTAATAGTGATAAACGAGCTGAGATCAAGCTCAATTTGTAGCTCGTTTATTTAACGAGTCGAGCTCGAACTCAAGCACCCTTAACACCAACTCGGCTCAGCTTGTTTTAAGGCCTATGTAAAAATAGAAGAGAGATGATGGTTGATATTATTAAGTTACATTGATATATTGAAGATATTTGAGATGAGGTAAGTTTGATTTGGATTTTGAGTATGAATTGAGTATGAAGATGTTATCTATATTTTATATATGTATATATATATATATATATATATGAGGCAATGATATTTACTTGAAATAGCAACTAAAAATCAACAAAAAAAAAAACATTTAGTTTCCGGCCTAAAGTATTTACTATATTGAGTAATATTTTTGGCAAATATTTGAAAAATCCCGCCTAAATTAATGTACAAAATATTTTTTGTCAAATATTGCGGTTATTACCTTTCTTAGTTGCATGATTTAAATTTGGAATATAATATATTGACAAAACTTGCAACTATTGCTTTTATTAGTTGCATGGTTTAAATTTGGTATATAATATATTAAAAAAATAAAAAGTTTTTTGTTTAAAATTTAAAAAAAATAAATAATTATTTATAATTTACACGTCAATATTAACTTGGACGTAAACGTAATAGTCAATTATCTATAATTTAATAAATTACTCAATAACTTATGGGTCAATACTAACTTTGACGTAAACGAATTTATAGTTTAATAAATTACTCAACTATTTAATTTTTTTTTATTTGAATAGTTTATACAAAAAAAATTATTTTAAGTAATGAACCAATATAAATTTTATATTTACACTTATTATTCACATAGGTTGTTAAATATATGATAACATTTTACCAAAATAACTAATTTATGGGATCATATTATAGTTAAATCGAATTTATGAATAATAATTTTGAAATGATACTTATTTTGAAACGAATATAATGTAATTTATTATCAGTTATGTGCACCACACGGGTTGTATACTAATTTTAAATATACATTTTTATATAATCTTATACAATTTAAACTTTATATAACATTTTCAATAAATTAGTATAGGTAATTGTATTACATATTGATTCCATATTTTTAATTTATAATTATTACTTAATAAGAATTATTAATTTATATATATTAATGAATATCTCTTACTCGTGTACTGCACGAGACTCATACTAGATTATTGAAAAAAGTTGATGAAATAATCTAAAATAGTAACTTTGACTTTGTAATTAAATATGATGACTTACTATTAAAGGAAATACAGTAAAAATTACTTTTATATTTATAGATAAAAAATTGAAAATCAAAGTATACCTAAATGTTGTAAATCGTGCAATTCGATTAATATAACGACTTTCTATATAACTAAAATGGTATAATTTTTTTAAAAAAAATTGTTATCACAATAAAAATCTGATTTTTCTTACTAGTTACAAATTACTGGTATTTCTTATCCTTTTGTAACCAACCATACAACATGTCAAAAAAAAAAAAAATCTATTAAATAGTTTTTGTTATTATAAAATACTATTTGAATATGCACGATAAAATTGTAAATATAATTACAAAATAAAAATTATAAATCAGTAGTAGAAATTTTATCATGATATTTTATCACAGTGTTACAATAAAATCTTATTTATCAATATTAATAACAAATCACAGTGATTTGTTATTCATTTGGTAACCAACCATATACCAAAATATTTTTATTGTATCTTCCAAAAACCATTTAATCAAGAGTATTAGTTTAGAATCCTTTGATTTATCAATAACTCAACTATTTCATTTTTTTAAAAGTTGTAAACGCAATTTTCCATAATATCAAAAGAATTTAACTATTTATCTTTAATAACAAACCAATGATTATCATTAATATCCAATCGTGTGTTCTCCTACTTTGTTGGGTATCCAGCCTAACAAATTCATCCAGATCATTTGGTAACGAGCCATATAATAAAAATTATCTATTCAAGGAGTTCAAAAATATCTTTTGGCTTTATTAATAACTGTACCAAACCAGTTTTTAAAAAACTCATGTTGTGATTCAAAATATCATAACAAATTTCATATAAATATTAGATTAGGAAGAAAAATATTTATAATATATATTATTATAATTTATAAAAAAATAAAATAATAGTGACGTAATTAAAAATTAATCATTTTTAACTTCCAAATGATATATATTACAGTCTTTTTCAATTAAATTTTAGTTATTATACTTAACACAATTTTTCAACTTTAGCATAACTTATTTAGAAATTGACATAATATATTGTAATAACTAATAAGGTTTGAGTAAGGAGAAAGAGAGAGAAAAATTATTTGAATAATAAATATTTGAATATGTTAAATTTTAATTATCTCTAATTATATAATATATATACATAAACTCTAAAATGACAACTATTTTATAACGAGTAAAATAAATATATAAATTATATATTAAATTATTATATATCATAAAATAAAAGAGAAAAATTAATATTAATATTAATATTATTTTTATTGTAATTAATATTTTATTATTTTAATACATACATTTTATATTTATTGACCCGTGAATAGCACGGGTTAGGGCGAACACCCTGACCTCGAATAGTTTACCGTCATAGTTTGTATTCAAAGTTTCAAACAACCTGACCTCGAATCCTCTGCAATGAATCGCGGATAACACATCCATCTACCCACCCACCGTAGACGAAATTATGGCGAGGTTCAGTGTGGAGGGAGATGAGTATGACGATGGGAATGGAGAGGGGCCCAGCAACAACAAACCCTTGCGCAACAAAAGACACCGCACCTCCCTTCCCATCGCAGAAACACGGAAGAGGGCCACCGCCGGAATAACCTTATCCACATCTCCCGATCCTCAAATTCGGTATAGTAGCGCCTACTCACATGATTCAGAAGAAGAATCAGAAGAACGAGAAGAAGAATCAGAAGAACGAGAAGAAGAAGAGGAGGACGAAGAAGAAGATTATGAAGACGAAGAAGAAACGGTACAACCCACTGAATCAAATGTAGATCCGCCTCGTAATAGAAATGGTACCGACTGCGTGGATGCCCAGGTTCCACTTTCAGTGACCCTAATCGACCCGGATGTGCTCGATTGCCCGATTTGCCTCGAACCTCTCACTCTGCCCATCTATCAGGTACCTCTGCTGTTGAAATGAACCATCTGCGTTCCAGTTCATCATTAATTATTTCTCTGGTGTCCAAATTTGCAAAACGGAAGTGTATAGATGATGTGCTGGTGTGCATTCTCGTGGGAAATAAAATAAATTTCATAGTTGTGGAAATTTGAATGCACTGTGCCGGGTGTCACACAACATCTATTGTTAGAGGTAGATGATAAATATAAATTTTCAATTTCTGTTCAAGTTGCTTGAAAAAAGTTGTTGGCAAGGATGATGTTGATTTCTGGTGGGAAGAAGCATTAGTGCTGTACTAGGAAGAGCTCATTTCTGCCTGCAGATAAGTTTCATCAGAATGCTGTGTAGTTAGTTGTCCTGACTGAGGTTCACTTATATTAGCTTTTGCACATACTATTTGGGTTTATGTGTGTTATGTTATCTGTGATTGTTTATTGAATATAGGATCTCCTTAGGTATCTTTGATGAAATGTTCTGCTTAGAATTAAATCACATACATTTTCAAGTATGCTATCCAAGTCGTGTAGCACTTTCATCACTAGTCACATGCCATCAGCTGATTTAGGTTATCAGCAAGCACAACACCTTTGCCGTGGAATAGGTCTTCGTAAAGGGTTCCAGAGAAGCAAAACTCTAATGGATACAGCATATGGTCCAACTTGGAACATAGTATTTCTTATACTGTCTCTTTATTATCCACCGATTTAATAAATTAATTCAGTTACGCATAGAGATCCGTTAGTTAGAAAATCATGGGTTGCTTTCAAGAATTATGTATTCTGGGGTGTGCTTGTATAAAAGATAATTCTCATTTTCATTCAAGTTAAGAAAATCTCACCAAAAAAAATTTAATTTTTTGTATCCATGTCAAACTTCTGATCGAGCCATTACATTTTCTAGTTACATCTTTGTATTTAATGTTTCATCCTTTTAACTCTTTCTGTTGTCCATAAACAACCAGTTTGGCTTGCTCCTCGTGCAATTAATGTTTGTTCTGAGGTTTGGTGGCAGGGCTGAAAGAAATGCCGGATTGCTTCTGTTTTTATTGTTATCGATATAACTACCTTTAACATGTTCTGCTGTTGATTGAAATCTTTGATTCTTTGGTGATGCTTTGGCAAAGAGATTTTTTTTTTCAACTACTTACTGATAGCAAAGATGGAAGAATTGAGTTACTTTTATTGATTCTAAATTTTGTTGAGCTCTTGTATTCCCAAATGAAGGCTTTAACTAATGATTGCTTAGTTTTATGTTTTTGCAATTATTTATCATATCTTGTACCAAAGTTGTGTGCGTTTACCGCAAATTTAGTTTGAATTGTATTGCTTGATCCTTGAAGAGAATCATATCTCACAACTGCTATGTGCGTAGACATCAATAGATTGTTCAATCATTGGACACTTATCTTAGTGTTCTTTTTGGTTGCACGTGCTATTTACATACTTGCCATTATCTTGTAGTTAATATTTTGGCTCTAGGCAAGCTCTTTTGAGGCTTTTGGGAAGCAACTCTTTGTAATGCGAATGAAAGCTTCAATTGAGGTGGAATATATTTTTGTCTTCGTAGACCATCTCAAGACATGGGTCTCAAATTCCAGATATGATTTGAGACACGATAATTTCTCTAATTGTAAGTCTTAGTCTTATATTTAATTTGAAACCCCTCCCAGAAAGGTCCCAAAACAACACTCCATTTGTATATGGTCCCAAAGTTTTGAGTCTCAAAAGTCTCATATTTACCGTCAAAACATCTTTTGCTTTATCTTCTTGGCCCATTTATTTGTTTATTTAATACTTTTCTCATTTACCCATTTACAATAATATATGTTTTTAACACAAAACACATCTTACATTATACCCAAACTAGTGCGTGACCCGTGCGATGCACGAGAAAACGAGAAAACAATATTACGATTGTATTATAAATTAAATATATAAATAACATTAATCATGATTTATCCATTGTTTTTAAATTAAATCGGGTTGGACACAGTACGACCGTATGGATCGAGAATCGGTTTATAACCAGTCTAGTTCGCTTGAATAAAATATTTGCTCTCAAATCCGTCAACACCAGTCGGTTGGACTGGTAGGATCGATACGATTTTCTTAATAAATTTTGTTATATTTAAAATTATTTTAAATAAAATTACATATTTAAATAAAATAGATATTTATAAATTATTTATCAATTAGTTTAAACATTATTTATAAATTGTTTAGATATCTAAGTAACACATTTTATTTAAATTATTACAAAAGGTACAATATATATATATATATATTAAAATATTTATAAATTAAAATCTAAACAAACCACAAATGATTTAATAAAATAGCTTGATTGTTTCGATGACGGTCCAGTTCTGAAAACCTTATATTTATTATACATTAATAAATGTTATAATAAAATATTATTTAATTCACATAAAAATTAATAAAATGATATATAAATATTCATAAATTATTAAACATGTTGTCATATAAGTATTGTTAATACGATTATTTAAAATTTGAACTACATCAAATTCACGTAATAAAATATTTCAATATATAACTTATATTTAAGTTCAATAATCGATTTAGTGTGGTCGAACTGATACATAACTTAGTCACATGGGACCAATCAAGTTGTGTCAAGTTTTTTTACTATTTTAAATACCATCTAAAAGTAATTCAATCAACTTGGGTAGTAACCTAATTCAATCACCCGATTGATCCGAAGAAATTTTCTTATTTCATTTAAATATATTTAATTTTATGAAATAAAAATATTTTATGATTCATATAATTAATGTCTACACTAAATGATAGTATATTAAGAATATATATTATATATCTAAAGATGAATTAATTATTTTTACTTTATGCATATTAATAAAAAAATAAACATAGTAATTTTCAAAAAGTTGAGATTAATTGATTGATTATGCAATTTAAAGAATATTTTTAGCGTTCAATATTTTTTTTTAAAGACACAAATATAAAGATCGAGATTCTAAAACTTTTGTTATATTTTGAGTTGAGGTTTTACAAATATAGAGACCGAGGTTTTAATTGTTCGTTATTTCTAAGAAAAAAATAAAAATAAAAACATACACACTTCATAAATCTTAGCCGGTTTTTTTAAATAATAAAATGAACTAAAGCTCGAAATTTAAGGTAACATTTAATGTTGTATGATTTTGAAAGAAAAAAAATAGAAAAAATAATAAAACTTACTATTTATAGGCTGCATTAAATTATGACCTATTTTTTTTTCTATTATTTTTAGTAAATGGTAATTCTTATTATATATATATAGATATAGATATAGATGTATATTTAACCATTAACATAATTCAGTTTTTAATCAAATATAAAAAACAAATAGTTGATACATTTAGTAAAGAATAATGAAATTTTATAAACAATAAGATGTTTAAATATTAACTAAAATGAAAGAAAAATATAATATATAGAAATTTTAAATAAAATATTCGTAAAAGAAATTATGCCAAATGGTATATTTATTGTGTAAAAAATATCACCGGAAAACTAACATTTGATTGTTTTTTTACTTAAAACTAATTGCAGGAGTGTTATAATCTATAAGAGCTCATGTTTGGAGCATGATAAGATTTGAGACACCGTAGTGTCAACTTTTTTATCTTACATAGGACTGACATTTGTTGACCGAAAATCGAAAACCGAACTGAATCGCACTGACTCACTTAAAACGGTTACCGATTGTCGGTTACCGATATGTTATCGATTCGGTATTGGTTCCGAAATCAAGAAAGGTTCAGTTTTACCGAACCTAACCGATAAGGAATTTTAAAAAAAATATAATACTTAATGTTAATAGTTAATAACTTAATACTAATAATTAATCATTTAATACTAATAACAAATAAGTAATAACTTATGTTATATAGCTTGTAAATGCATAACAGAGCAAACAACTTTTGGATTTAATTACTAAGCAATATTCAGGACTTGAAAACCATCATAAGCTATATTCAGGAAATTCAACAGTTGCAGATTCTGGATGTTGGATGCTTTGGTGTGAGCATGAGATTTCTCGCGGACTAATTTCCCTCAGCAAAAGTAGTAGTATGTTCGACCACTTTGCGCATCTGTGGATTAATTTTATGGTTTGTATAATTCTATTAATCACTGTATAAGTAATCAAAATTTGATGAGTATTAATTTCATACATGCTCATCTCACCCAAAAAGAAAATAAAAAATAAAAAATCAGCCCTCTCACCATTATTGGTAAATTTAGGTTTTTTTGGTAAGAAATCGTTACCGAACCGATTGTAATTGGTAACCGGAAATGGTAATGGTTTCATTTTTGTAGTTATCGAAATAATCAGTTCGGTATCGGTTTGGTAACCGAACCGATACCAACCCTAATCTTACAGGTTTAAAATTTTGAGAATTGAGACCCACGTCTATGGATGATCTTAGCTTAATGTTCAGAGCTATAATTATGTTTATTAGTCCATTATCTGTGGGATCACTTATAGATTGTTATTTAGAAATTAGTCACTTGCTATAATATTCGGTGAATTCATGACATAAATGTGTAACTCCTCAAAACTAATCTCGATTAAAGGATCGTTTTTTGATTACTTAAGTCTTGAAGATCCAATCATAAGGGCAATATGTCAGGTTTTTTATTTTCTTTGAGGGGTGGGCTGGGTAGTTAGAAATTAGAATCATGCTTACGTAGAAGAGTTGCGTTGATATGAAAGAAAAAGAATTTTTAAACTGTCCTGGGATTTATTTGTATGTAGGATAACAAATAAGTGAAGGATTGGAACTTATGTGGTTAGCTGATTCTATTGTTGTCTTCTTAATCTCCAGATCCGGATCTTTTTGTTTCATACTAACGAAAAACTTGTTGCTGAACTTGCTCACATATATTTATTTTATTTTTTTGTTGTCATTTCATAAACGTTTTTAAGTTAATCAGTTGCATTTGTTTTGTTTTGCTATTGAAAAAAAAAAATTGCTGATATATTAAATTAGTTGCATAGCTTGAATACTAGGCAAAAGCCTGTTTCTCATCCGGCAATCTTACATTAAACACTACAGAAGCAGAAAAAATTGAGTTGATACAATTTTCCTTGTCTAAAATTTTGAGGTAGTGTTCGAGCGGGCACATAGCGTGCGCATCTTGCTGCACCAAGATGAAGAACAAGTGTGCAAGCTGCAGCTTGTCGATTGGGTACCATCGCTGCAGGGCCATCGAGAGGGTTCTCGACTCTGTCAGAGTCTCTTGCTCTAATATGCGACACGGTTGCAGGGAATCCTTACACTACAGCAAGAAAGTCGTACACGAGAAGACGTGCAATTATGCACCATGCTCGTGCCCCTATCCCGGCTGCATGTTCTCCGGCTTGGCCAGATCCATCTACACACACTTTTCCATAAGGCACCGGGGATCAGGCAAGCAGTTTGTCTTCAACACGGCATGCTCGGTTTCATTGGTGGCCGGCCATAAGTATGTTTTTCTTCAAGAAAAGACCGACTCTACACTTTTCGTGCTTAATCATTGCGTTAGGGATCTGGGGAGGTTGGTGAGTGTGGTTTGCATTGCACAGGCTTCATCGGATAGGAAATTCGTGTATGATATTTGTGCGAGTGATGGTGAGAGCACAATCAAGCTGACAAGTGTAGCAGAGAACACAGGGAAGTGGGTTGAGAGGCCTCCGGAGAAAAAGTACGTTTTGGTTCCTAAAGATTTTACAGGCCCGTCCGGGTTGCTTGTTTTGGAGTTTACGATATGGAGGGCCAGTCAACCAAATTGAACTCAGAGTTGGCTACATTTGTATTAATGACTTGTGTACGTTTGTTAAATTGTTAAAGACAATTGGGTGTAGATGTAGATGGGTGATTGTTTTTCTTGTGGCACTCGACTCAAATTCCAACTCACACCCACATTAAAAGTTAAAACACAAACAGACATAAAAAAGGGACTGTATGCAATTGAGGAGATGAGTTTGCTTTGCTTCTCGCTTTCCTCTTATTGAAATATTGTGATTCATCTGTTCCTGAACCTTTTTAGTGTTTCTTAATTGCAACTAATTCCTACTTTATGTTTGGTTGAATTATATTTATTATTTAGGTAAAAATGATTATATCCCACCCAAGTTCTATGGTATATTATAAATTACCATAATTTTTTTTTATATATCATAAACCCATATAAACTCGGCTTTTTTATATCTATGGTCTTTTATATTGTTGGCATTGTACTAATGTTGGTAAATATTTGGCTTTATTGTTTGTGATTGGTATTGATGGTTTTGTTGGTAATAGAATGCTTTCAAATACACAGGAGTAAAGAAAAAAAATGGAATGTTGCAACACTTTTTAACAACAGGTGTTTTAAACAATTTAAAAGGTGTGAGTCTTTATCTATTCAAACAAGATATAGAAATCCTACTTCGATAATGGGTTAACATAAAGTCTATTTTGTACAACAGATTAACACTCAAGCATGTTTGTTTATAAGATTTTTCAAAAAAAAATCGACGTTTTAACTCAATCACTTTTTTTAACTCAACTTTAACTCAACTCCACTATCATCAATATTATCAATATAATTAAATAATATCAATCAATCATACACACCACATCAACTTTAATTCACTATTCATCCACTCACATTATTTTAACTTACTATCACTTCAAATCATCTCTCTCATACTTTTACATCAAATCAATTTTAATTATTTTATTTTAAATATTATTTTAAAATACCCATTAATACCTAACCATACCACCTTTTTCAAAATTAATCAAACCAAACCAAAAAATCTAAACAAACCCAAAAATTTCATAAACAAACATGCTCTCAAGCCGTGCGAATCCAGTGTGCACAAAGTATACTTTTCATAACAGATATATTTGTTAACCTGTTATACAAAATAGTTTTTATAACAAGTATGCGTTGACCAGATATAAAAATAGGATTTTTCATAACGGGTCGAACCTAGTTGATTCTTTATATGTCGTTGGAACTACAATGGATGCAAAAACGTTATAAAAGGTCAATCGTTATAAGAAATATTCACTATTAGTGTCATTTTCTGTGACAATTATCATTTGCGCAAGTATTTTAATAATAGCCGGAATTTGTACGAATGATTGTCATAATGTCATTTATATAAAACTTAGCTTAACATTGTAATTAAATCCTGAGCAATAATGTGAACGATAACTATTAGAGCAACTGGACTTTCAATGTATATAAATTTCAGAGTAATTATAATTTTAGTCCTGTATGTTTTGCTATTATAACTTTTTCGTTCTCTTCGATTTTTTTTTTTTTTTTTTNNTCCGTCTATTATGTCTACAAAAAGATTACAAAAAAATCACCTTAGCAACAAAATTCAAAAAAGTCCCGTATGTTTTGCAAAAAGGTTGCGATTTCGCTCCTTTTGTAAGCTCAGGACCTTTTTGTAATCTGTTTGCAAACATAAAGGACGTAAATAAAAAATAATAATTCGAAGGGGACGAAAAAGTTATGGTGATGAAACATACAAGACTGCAATTGCGATTTACTCTAAATTTAAATACATAACAATCAATGAACAAAATGTTAATCCTCATAAGATGAGTGTTAAAAGAACAACACTTTTAATTCAAAGTATTACCGTCTTTAATGCACTCATTGGATAAGTAATCTAAGTGAGTAATTTCAATTTGGTCACTAAATAATCCTAATTGTTGACTCATAATGTGTAGCAAATTTGAAGAATAACAGTGAACTCAAATGTATTGACATTAATTTTACCCACATGATATCATACAAGTCTTCATAGATAACATGCACTACTAGAGAATGAATTATTTACATTATTTTCCAACTTGATGACATGAATTACTTTTAACTATTCTAAAACTTTACAGTGGAGGTATCTTAAACACATGTGAGTTGTGACAATAATTTTGACAGGATAGACGGAACTTTATCTGGAAATAAAAGATGTAACCTGTCACCACACGTTTTGAGAGCTTTTGGTAATCTTATTTAAATAAAATGATTCTTTTATAGCAAACTTTTGTTGGCCAAGAATCCAATTTTGGAAGGCTAATTAATAAGCCTCCAATTAGTTGTATATATATATACACCCGCCCCAAGTCCTGTGCTTCTCGCTTTTTTTCTCTTGGAGAAATCAAGAGAAATGGGTGCCTTAAACTATCTTTCTAACTTGTGCACTATCACCGACAACATGAAAAGCAAAAGGAAATCAATGCAGGTACTCTCAACAGTCTCTACCACATTGCATGTTTTCTAGCATTTTGAGTTTAACTATTGAAAACATAATAGTCTTGCCTATTTTTATATTTAACGGATCAATACGTAAGGGGTGTGTAACTGTTTGTTTTTGTGGTAAAAAATGGCAATACGTGTTGTTTCTTTAATAATAGTAATTTTTGGGTTGATTTTGTAGACAGTGGAGATCAAAGTCAAAATGGATTGTGATGGATGTGAAAGAAAGGTCAAGAATGCCGCTAAAAACATCAGAGGTTCATAATATTGCATTTTTTGTGGTAAACATATATCATGAGTAAAATAGATGCACAAATGCGTAAAATAATTCACATATCTTTCGCTGACAGATATAAATAATCCCACATGGAATGCTGCAACTTTTGCATGCCTAATCACACTAATATGAAAAGAGAACACTCGAATGCTTATTTTGATTTATATGCTTCACAAGGAATTTTAATTTATTTTTTTCAGAATCTATTAATTGAAAGAACAATTTAAGATAAGCAGGTTAGCTAGTTCATTGAAGTCATTTATTGTAGCTAATTGTCGCAGGTGTGAAAACTGTGGAAGTAAACAGAAAGATGAACCAATTAAAAGTGAGTGGTCACGTTGATCCACAGAAAGTCTTAAAGAGAGTTGTGAAGAAAACAGGGAAAAGGGCTGAGTTTTGGCCTTACATACCATTCAACAGAGTTCAAACTCCTCATTTATCCCAAGTTTATGACAAGAAGGCTCCCGCTGGATACGTCAAAAATGTTCAAACTGTAATTGCTACAGCAAATGCTACTGAGGAGACACTCACAAATCTATTCAGTGACGATAATATTAACGCTTGTTCGATTATGTGAAGGTTTTTTCTTCTTTTTTTTTTTTATTTGAATTTGGATCCTGCGGAAACTTAATTATACGAGTTTTATGTTGATTAGTTCCTTTAGGTTGAGAAATTAATGAGTTGATTTTGCGAGAGAATGGTGATGTACTGCTTCTGCTTCTAATGGGGATGAGATTGCATTGACTTTGGACGAGAATGGTGATGTAGTACTTCGCTCCAAAATAAATAAAATAAAAAGATGAGATAAACCAATTTTATTATGGCATGAAGCATTAGTAAACATTTGCAATAGCTTATGATTTGCTACTATACTGATGAGTAAAGTGCACATTTAAAAGTTCACAATGTTACTAAATGTCACCATGCTACAGAATGCAAACGAAATGCACATTAATCGATTCATGTGAAAATGCACATTATTGTAACAGTGTGTTATACGCAATGACTAAAATGCTCTGCGTGAAAAAAATAAAAGAACCCATAATTACAGAACTGCTACCGCCCCTTTGACCGAGAGTCTCTGACCAGCCCTGGAGCATTGATAAATCACATGCAAGCTTATAATACATTCTTATTTCTTTCACTATTACCATTAATTTTTGAGATTGTTGATTATCAAATTACATATCTCCTTTTTAGGTGTGAGAAAATGACACATTAATGAAAATACAACATTCAAACTTTGTATAATGTTGAGGAGTTTGACCTACTTAACATATATCATGATTCCAGATGTCGCTATTAAATGGCATTGGAAGTGTAAATGCCAATCTTTCTTTGAGAAAGCAGAGGCGAAAGAGAGGGCGATGGTCTAATCAGCACAAAAATGGTGGTAAAATGTGCATTCAAAGAAGACATTGGCTTTTAGGTTGTGGCAATGGAATAAGATTCCGGGGCTTATAGCTCCCATAAAGATGCGATTACAACTTAGAAGCAATTTGCATTGATCAGGAATAAAGCATGGCTTTATATTTTCAGTGCAAGTGGTGAATTTAAGGAAATACACAGTAGAACGATTTTTGTTCAGTAGCTGAATTTAAATACGTGACAAAGTGTATCGGTATAATGGAAAAGCTATCGAGCCAAAATTGATTTTTTAATTCTTACAATATCCATTAAAAACAGAAAATTTACAATTGAACTTTTTGGTCATAATGTCATAGCCACTCAAATTAAGATTGCCTCAAAATATATAGTAGCGTGAGTGAAGTTGTATTAATGGGGAGAATTAATAACGTAATAATATCTTTCTTTAGTTGTGTCGTAACTTATCCTCAAATAGGAATTGAAAAAGTTTATGCATTTTATTGATCTAAAAATGAAATGTGAAATTTCAATTTCAGGACCCTCTCGGCCAAAGTTTTACTTTGTAGCAATTGGTTGATACGACTTCTCAAAACTGGTCTACAAGAGTCCTAGGCCTAGCACATTGGCACTCTTCATCATCCTGTAATAAAGGCTTTAAGCGTACATTAAAACTTATATATTGTTTTGTTTCTAATATCAGTACCTGACACCCGATTAGAAGGAAGGATACCATATTTCAGGTTCAATATTATGATAGTAAAACCAGTTGGGGCTTCCTTCACTTGGCTAGGACATTGAAGTTCCATAATTACTTCCATAATTTGTTAAGGAGGCGGAAGTAAACCAATAACAGAACATAATAAATTACAGCATACATCAGAGTAGATGCACCAGAAAACATGAAATGCCAAGTAACTCGACTATCATCGTTTATTCTCACCACAGTGGCTACAAACTATTTTCAGCGTAGAAGGATAGTACCAACCAAATATTTGGAGGGTAAAACACTATCACAAGTTATATTTAATACAAACGAGAGACAAAAGGGTAATTCAACGCCAAAACAAATTCACTAATCTGTAATCAAGGCCCTATTGTTGATATCAAGACTCAGACATAAATGATGATTAACAAACACGGTAGATACATGCTTTTTTATTAGTCTATATAAGTATAATATCAGGTTCTATAAGCTACACAGCCTACTGAAGCTGCTCGTGTACAGATGACAACTGGAAACCAGCTTTTACCTGGTAAATTTTCAGGGATTTATCCAAAACACAACTTGCATGCCAGCCCACTCATAGAAGACATCGAAAAGAATACAGATACAGTTCAGGAATAACTGCAGTCCGCATCATCTAAAATCTCTACCACTGGAGCATACTGCAGAAATTGAATCTATAGCTTGATTGATATATATATAACAAAATCAATAGCAACACATATGAAACTAAACAGCAGACCCTTTTCCATACCTCATCGTCTTCCTCAAAGTAAACTCCAGTGCTGTTCTGTTGAAACTGCCACCCAAAAGTGTCCTCAAGCAGCATTCTCAGCCTTCTCGCCTTGCAAAAGTAAAATCAAATTTCAGTCTAGATTTTTTTTATCTTTTAGGGATTGTAGAGCTTCCTACAATTTAACCTCAACGAACAAATTTGATTCACCAAGTCGTGTAAAAGAGGTGCACCGAAAGAAGA